>JAKSZP010004041.1:0-205641 GCA_022478985.1 Massospora cicadina
GGTGTCATGAGGAGGTTATGTAACCTCTCAGCTTCACTATTATCTAAGTGAAGGATAGGGAGGCGTGTCAACCCATCAGCGTATATATGGTAAGTTCCTGCCTGGTGCTCAATTGTCATGTTGTAATTCTGGAGATTTAAAGCCCAGTGAGCCAGCCATCCAGTGGAATCTTTCATATTATGCAACCACTTTAAGTCGGCATTGGTGGTAACTACTTTGAAGGATGTCCCATATAAGAAAGGGTGGTAATACTTTGCAGCTTATAAAACAGTGAGACACTCCTTTTCAAAGATGCTGTAGTTGCGTTCAGCTCTTGAAAGTATCTTGCTGAAGTAGGAAATGGGATGATCAACCCAATGCTCATCCAATTGAGCCAAGATAGCTCCAATGGTGTAACAAGAGGCATCCATGAACAACATAAAGGGCTTTCCATAATAACGGTGGTGGAGGATTGTCCTTTGTTAAAGTAACTTCTTCAGGGTTTTAAATCCAGCTGTCAGGATTTTTCCTATTAAGGATGAAGCCTTGACTTGGTGTTACTTATTTAGTTATAGGTAATACCAATAATCCAATTTACTATTGAACCTATATAATATTAGGTCTATAATATTATACAATGCAACAAGCGATTCACAATAATTACACTGGACTTATGAACTAATAAATCAGTTAAAAAATCTGAATTACTTTCCAAGTGATCCACTAATGATATTAAACAAGCTTGATGCAAGACTTAAATTACTCTTGATTATCCTGATCTATCTGATCTTTAATCTATATTAACGTTGATATTTTATATAACCTCCATATGTTATACTTTTCTAGTACTAAAATAATACTATATATTTCCATATTAAAGTAACTTTCCTTGCAGTGTTGTCTACTATTTACTGCTCAATTGTCATATTTATATTTGGTCTTCAGTGTGAAATCCAACAGTTATTATATTCAGCCCATGGGAACCTATGAACCATTGCAACTTGTTAAGTTCCAACAATAGTGAAGTTATATGGTTCTCTGAATCACTTTTCTTTCCGCTTGACATCACTTTTGAGAAATTTTTATTAAAAGTAATTGTTAATTTTCCATCGCCACCTACACCACATCCGTTTTCCATTTATGTCTGCGGATCCACCACCTGCTGCCCCAGTATGGGGCAGCGGTGTTCCACCTGATAGAATTTACTGACTGGCAGGCAAACGCGTATGGATGGTCTCATCCAGCCCGCCTAATGCATTGGGTTGATTTTTCTCTCCAAGGGACTTTATTATTACACTTAGCGTGAGTCCACCCACCCTGCCCCACCCACTTGCCCTACCCTGATCCAATATTCACTTTTGCCTCTGAGTCAAATATGGACGTCTCTTCCCACATGCCAACAAAGAAATAATTGAGCTGGCAATGGCCACGTTTTCACCAGCTGAATTTATTGACTTCCGCCCTTACAAGGGCTATTTTGATATGGGGTTTCTCACTGAAGAGGACTCGGCTGCTGTAGCAACTATGCCCTTAATATATAAAAACACACCCATTACCACAACCCATACACGCCTCCCCAGTGATACCACATTGGTGGTGACCTTTGCAAACCTTGCTTCGCACCTTCCCCCTCAAACACTATATGAAGAATTGATGGTGGGGCTGTCCAAATATGGTATAAACCCCATCCTACACTTCATTGTCCTGAGCAGTGCTGAATGATTAGCAGCAACATAGGCAATGGCCACCATTACCCCTCACCAGCCAACCATAGCTCAGCACATCCCACCACGTGCCCATATCTCATCTGCACCAGATCACTTCTTTTGGGCTCATATTGACAATGGCTGCACCGTTTGTCCCCTCTGCCATGAGTTGGATCATTCCAAAAAAGCCTGTCGCTACTATTCAAAAAATGTGGAAACCACCAAGCCCACATGTGAGAACACACAAACAGCGTTTGAGTGTGGATTTTGGCTGCTTTCACCCCCTCCAGCTGAACGCTCAAAAAATCTGCTTACCTTTGCAACAAAAGACCAAGCTGGCTTAATTTTTCACAGTATACCCAATCAGGAGCAGGTTTGGACCAAAAATTTATTCCAACCAATTTCCTGCCCCAAAACTTACCCAACCAAAATCATGTCCCTCCAAAGCAATTATACTCAACTAAAATCCCTGGGACTTATTGGATGAAATAACTGAATCTGGGGAAATTGTCCCACCTCAGGATTTTCAATTAGTTTGGATCTGTATCTACCTTTAGATTTCGATGCCCCATTCCCACCCAAAAATATGTTCCCAAACCAATCGCTACCCCATTCTTGAGTGACCATCAACTTGCTGAGGCCATGGTGGCCTCTCCTGAAAGCTGCCATCTCCACAAAGCTGTAACACTCTCAATTTCTGAATTTAAAGAAGGGCTACATTTAACCAATTTCCCTGCCAATTTACCTGATGTTGCAAAAGTGGAAATTAAACGATTAAGAGAAACTGCCACCTCTGCTGTCAAGAAAGTTGTTGCACTGGCAGAATTTTCCCCCACCACATGTATCACCAGAGCCAATATCACAAAATTTTTTCAGCTTCCTGATGCACCCACACAAGCTGAACACCATGTTGCCAAATTCCTAGTGGCTTTGCTCCAGGCCTAGATTGTTACAAGAGATCTTTTTTTATTTAACCAAGGCAATCTGACCAGGGGACAGGAATTACTGAAAGAAAGAAAGAAATGACATGAAACCTGAACAGGGTCAACTCCATTGAGGAAATTTTTCCACCTCCAGATCAGGACTCAAATTTTTCTGGTTACGTCATGGGTAAGGTTTTCGTGTTATTAGACCTACTAACCGCCAATAGCTTCCTTTGGCTGGCACACCAATCGATGTGCGAAGGGTGGGAATAGAACCTGCAACCTTCAGGTTGGTAGTCATACGCCCTTACTGACTTGCCTTCCACCCCCTTTGTTACAAGAGATCATAACAATTATCTATTTCACCTTGACCCACATCCTGCAGATGCCCCAACCCACTTGATCTCAGCTTTGATCTGCTTCTTCAATAGTGAAGATGAAATCAATAATATGCCTGATTTCCCCTCCCCCTCTGACATGATGGGATAAGTGGTTCATGGATCCTATATCTGTTAGGTTAATTTTCCTTTTGTTTTGAGGTCTCACCAATCATTTAGGGCGTTTGTTTTGTTTTTTTAGATTGTTTATTTGGTTTTGTATCAGTAGTGTCCATCCCTTGGTTGGCTTACCTCAAATAAAATTTTAAATATTTGGTCCTCTGAACCTCTGATAAAGGCTAAGTCCTATATTATTTACATATTGGATTTTTGTACAAAATCCAAGACTTCCTACAATCTAAAGCGAGCTTCAAAGGACACAACTTAATTTATTATTGGATTCAGTGCAAATTATGACAGCGGATTTTTTCTCAGAACCCCATTGGAAGTGAGTGTTCTTAGCCAAGAGATGTATTAGGGGCTCACTGAGCTGGGTGAAAGCGGGGATGAATTGATGGCAATACCCCATCATGACTAAAACACCTGGATATCACACAGAGTTTTGGGAGCAAACATCTTGGCTATTGCTTCAACCTTGTCCTGTAGAGGTTGAATCCCATCTTGAGAGATTGCGTGCCCAAGGAAATCCAGTTTCTTCTGGAAGAATGTACATTTTGATGGCTTCAACTTAATGTTAGAAGCCCGCAGGAATTAAAATAATTCTTTTAGGTGCGTGAGGTGCTTGTTGAACGTTTTGGAAAAACTGTTATATCATCCAGGTAGATCATACAGCTCAGTTTCAGATTCTTTAGGATGTAATCTATCACCTCTGAAAAGTTGTAGGCACATTGCACAACCCCTGAGGGAAATGAATGGGTTGGAAATGGCCTTCACTTCAGATAAGGGCGCACTTCTCCTGATCATGTGGAGAAAGGTCCATCTGCTAGTACCCGCTAGCCAGGTCCATAACAGAAAAGAACCTGGATTCAGAGAGTTGGCCCAAAGTGTCATCAATATGTGAGATAAGATAATTGTCCTTTTTTGTGAGATTGTTCAGTTTGTAGTAGTCCATAACTACCCTATGACCTTCATTTTTCTTATTTATCAATTTAAGAGGGGATGACCAGGGCTTTGTGATGGAACCAGCAATCCAACGTCCAGAAACTGTTTGAGCTCCGTATTCATCTGTAGCTTCTCAACTTTGGATTCATGGTATGGTTTGGATTGGATGGGATGAGCATTTCCAACGTCAATAGTGTAAGTCAAACTCTTCATGTGCCCATAATTGGTATCAGAGTTATAGAAAATGCCGCTATAGGCCTCAAGTAGGGCGTAGCTTTGTAAAGCTCTGCTGGAGTTAGCTTCTTAGAAATATGAATGGGAGGTAGGGTACATAATGGCTGATCAGCTGGTAAGCCCATATCTGCCATAGACCTAATACAATGAATTTGCTTAATGTCATCATGGGAATTAGCAAGTTTCTTCCAATATACTGATGTTTTTTTACAACCATGTCCTTAGGGGTGAGATTCCACAACAGGAGATTGATAGGTCTCAGATAGGCTGGGTCTAGCATGTCAGGTAATACTTGGGGCTTTACAGTACTAACACCCTCAATGCTAGTTAGGTGCAATAAGCAGTTGTGGGGGATTTTCAGAGTACTTTGGTCTCAACTACCATTTGATCACCTGCCCTGAAAACTATCTCTTCAGAAGCATAGAAAGGAATTCCCTCTAGAGCATAAATTGGTAGAGGCAAAATCTTAGTTTTTTTGTTCTGCCGTTGTGTAATATAGTGATAAGGCAGAGGAGAGAAACGTATTAGTGCAAGCGTATTTTTTTTGTTAAGCTCATCATTGGTTAAAATCAGAGGAACCTTATAGTTAAGCAGGGAGAGATAGCACTGCTTAAGGGTAATGACTCTTTATACTCAAGCATAAACTGTGTACCAATGAGTAGATCATAGGCATCTTTAACCTTGGCCACTGCAAGGGCTGACAAGATGAGTTTACCAAATTTAAGGGCAAAGAAGAGTATACCCCAATAGCGCATGTGTTAAAGGACTAGCAGTACCAAACTCTTGGGTGTAGTCGAGGTCAGGGGACAGCTTAATCTTTTTGATAGTTTGGATGACACAAAATCTACAAGGGATCCTGAGTCAAGGATTGCTGCAACCTGTACTCCGTTGATGGCAACCTCCACTTTTGTTGTAGTTCCACCCAAGACGGGGGAAAGAGCTAGGACATCTTTTAGAAGGAGAATAGAGGCAGGTCGCTGGCCAGTCTCAGGGTATTTCTCTTAGATAGGATGCATATTATGGACACACTGGGTAGATAAGATCAGCGTAGCAATGAGCTGGTCAGCGTCACTGGCAGTGCCAATAACCTCCAGCACCCTCAGCACTTAATGAAGACAAGTATGGTTGGGTATCTTAGCTGCATATACTCTTTCTGTGTTCAATCTGGCAGGTACCTCCACTTCAATTGAGGCTCCTAAGACATAATAGCCAAAATCTTCACAACACCCTTCAGATTCATCGTCAGATGGGTTATTAATGCATGTCAGAGAGCCCATAGATTGTAAATTAGCTTCAGGGCTTTCCTCATTGAAGAATAGGCCCTGGGGTTGCTCAATCACCTTAGTAACTTTTGGGGGAGGCGTTGGAATTGTAATGGCTTGTAATTAGGCATTTTGAAGTGACAGGTTTGGGCTTTCCAAAGACCTCAGGTTTTGAACTAAGGGCAGCCAAAGAAGAGGCCGAGGGGGATAGAGACAGCTGCTTGAAGGGACGTGATAATTGATTCACCTTAGAAGACTGCTTTGAAGAGAGAGGTGAGCAGGGCAAAGTGATAACTGAATTTACCAGCTGAGCTTTAAGACTGATGCTGGAGGGGAGCTCTGCCCCATAACTGACAGTATTTTCTGGCTATCCTCACATGGTGGAGGATCATGTTTCCTCAGTTTTGAGGGGGCAGGTCTCAGAGGAAGACAGCCATAGAAGAAGTTGGAGGTGTTAAAGTAGAATTTTGCCTAAGAGCTCTTTGCATAAGGTCACATTCATGAAAATTAGCCACCCCTAGCAGAGTCTCTTTGATATCCTGTACAATTTGGAAGGTGTACTGATGGTGGATATACGCAGTGCTTAGGAGGGATGAGACGCCAAGCCAGCCAATATGGCAGCAATGACATCATCTAGAGGTAGCATTTTGGCAAGAAACAGAGTTTGAGCTTTAGTATATCAGCGCTCAACCAAAGAGGTGATCAATCTTCCCTCTTGCAAACTAAGGCACATAAAGCCTGTTATTACCATTTTAAACTCTGCTTGGAACTAGATTCTTCAAGAAGCGCTTGATTAACCTCCGCCTAAGTGCTGAGGTTGACCATGTCAAGGACCATTATTTCTTGAGCTATATGACTCAAGCAGGGGAAGAATGTATGAGATTTTTGTCAGTCAGTTGCTCCTTCCATAGAAGATTCATAAACAAAAAGGAAGGAGGTAATACTGCCCTCACCAGGCATGAACTTGTCTCAGAGAGGGGGTTTTTGAATAATAGGCGAGGTCCCGTGAGGGCCTTGAGAAGAGTGCTGCTCAAGCCTTTTAAGTCAAGACAAAGCACTATCTAGCTGTTGATCTAATTCAAATAGCTTGACTCATAGGAAGCGGGGAGATTGTGAGGGTTAATACCTCCATTAGACTCCATTTCTTTGGAATTTTGTGATGTACAGACCCCTGTAGTGAGAACCACTTGTTGGAATCCTGGCGGTTGGTAAGCTCACTAATCCATTTTATCACCTGAATTACAAATTTTTTTATAAGAAATATTATCTCAACCGCTAGGATAAATTTTTGAGGGGATTTTTATAAAGCACTCATATTAATAAATAAACTGTAACACTAGTAAAAAGTGAGTTTTCTAAGATTTTTATCATGTTAATTGGAAGTTTAAAAAAGAAACTCTATCAATACTTCACTGCTTAGTATTTAAATGATATCAAGGCTTGAAGTGAGAGTGCCAAGTAATTCATATTAGGCTACAAAAGCTGGATTAGGGAATATGAGGTTTCAACTTATCAGAGCTCTTGAAACTCACCTCACCTCAACAGAACAGCCAATTGATTAGTCAATAGTAGGTAGGACAAATCCGTGAGGAAAGGATTTAATATGTTTGAGCCAATCACCATAGGTTTAAATATTTGTACCTTGTGGGACCCCCTTTAATCCTATAAAAGGGGGTGGTCTCCGCTTATGGGTTTGAACTGAACTGCAGAGGGGCTGGGAAGGAGCCTCAGCATGACTTTCCCTATTTCACTACAGGTTGATAGCAATCTTATTAATGAAAATTGAACGATTTGGCCAAGAAGTGGGTGGAATAGCATTGCCTTGATTTGAGAGTTTCCACCAAGAATTGGCCAGGGTCTTTTAGCCAATATTACTATTTAAATCTGAATTTCCTTTTCACAATATCAGAATTGTAATTGTCTGAAACCCTTGGCGCATTATATACTGTATAGATAATTGAATCAGTCAAATCAATTGACAACTTGATATATTTATTTTATGATGGATGGACATCTTGTACATTATATATTGTATTAGATTGCAATGATTACTATAGGATGAACTTTTATAGACTAATTGTCTGACTAACAGATAGGGGTTTCCTGAGAGTTTGACCTTTAATAATAAAAATATCCTTTATTTTAATTAAAATATATAAAATAAAAAGTTTTTTGGAAATGAATTTTAATGGTTAAATAAGTATTAGATAACCCAACACCCTATCATAAGAAGGGTGCTGAGTTTTAGGGTTGGACAGGTGGAAAGGTGGTATTAAATAAACAGCAATGTCCAAAGGTTGGAATAATCATAGTTCTTGAGAGATTTGAAGAAATTTTTCTAACAGTAAATATTGATAATGTAATAAATTAATTTAGTTGACTGAAATATTATAGCAGTGTTTTTTTACCATTTTGAGCATTGAGATTTTGCTTTAGCACCATCTAAATAAATTTACTTGATCCAATACAGTTGTATATCTTTCTTAGATAACTTTTGGAATAATTGTGATTCAATTTCTATGAGATATCTATAGGGGGATACTCAAGTATCAACTTTTCTAACTGAGGACACTCCTAAATGAGCCCTATGTTTGTAATGGGAATTTGTTCCTGTTGAAATATTTTTTTGTATATGTATGAATTTCAAACAGAGTTGTCTAGTTTTATGCAAATACTAATTTTCTGAATCTGAATCAATAAAAGGTCTATAGTGATAGTTGGATGCAAGGTGGGTGAAGTCAAGTAATGTGGGAAGCATAAAAACGCTCATAAACAGTATTTTTCAAATCTCCAATAGGGTCATTGGCAACTTGTATTGGTGCCTTTTTTGAATCTATAGGTAGAAGTTCTATCCAGTACTATAGCTACAACTGGGAACCTTACACTCAAGTTCTTTTCTCCAACTCTATAAATTCTATTTACAAGTTAATGCCTCTTTACTAAAATCATCTTATCTTTGATTGTCTGATTTATACTCCTCTTTATGGCCTAATAATATCAGGAGAAGAAGTATTTTTGGTTGATGAGGCAAGAGAGCTGTTTCTGTGGAGTCAAAGGGGATACATGGAATATATCATGAGATGAAGACCCTTGGGAAACTGTATTTGATAAGTTGTATCTGAGACTAGTTTAGCACCTTAAGCGTCCTTATTTTTCTTGGTTCCAACTTCTTATATAGACATGTTACACAGTGGTTTCTAAATTCCAAAAAACTTATAACCCTTCTTAGTTACTGGTATTCTCATTCTCTTATCTGCCAAGCCCATGTATTGTCTTATTGATTTTTTCAAGTCATTCTTCAGTTCCTGGTGCAAGACTCTCATCCTTTAGACTAGGTACTGTTTTGCTGAACAGGGGTTTCCTTTCTTGAATTGTGCACTATCTGGGTTTGATATCCATGTTTTTTAGGAAAGGCGTTAACCTGGTTGTGGTGTGATAGGAGCTGCTGTAGCAAACTGGACTTATTGGAGAAAATTGACCCAGTCATCCTGTTCTGAGTTGACATATGCCTCAGGTATTGCTCCAAGACATGGTTAAATCTTTCAAATTTCCCATCTGTCATAGGATAAAGTTAAGTTGACATTTTAACTTATAAAATTTAGTTTTGTGAGTTAATTACAAAACTTGGATGTAGAACTGAGTTCCACAGTCCAATGTGATATTTTTGTGACAACTGCAATAGGGTTAGTTATGTTTTAGCAAGAGATTGATAATTTTCTTTTTGCTGAGGGCAATCCTGGACAAATAATATATCCTCAGCCTTGATCAGTGGTCTTCCACTACCCATAATGTGTATTACATCTTTCTTTCTGTGAAAGGATATAATAAAATTATGGATGTACTCTTCCATGGACCTTCTAGGATGATAATGGTTTGGAAATTCTTATAAGGTTTATTTGTGGAGACTTTAATTTGTGAGATTTGTTGAGATGTTTAAAAGTGACTCTTGAAGGTTGTCAAAAATAATATATATGACTAGATGATAAACCTAAATTATTAATTGTGGATCATCAGTTATTTTCTGGAATTGAGATGGGAAGTATTTCATTAAATTAATGAGATTTGATTTTAGTTGACGATAGGCAGTTTGACCTTGGCCAAATATGGGGATTCAAAGGATTTACAACGATGAAACGAGTATCAAGAAGTTTAGAGAAGCTGAGTAAGATGAGCAGATAGCCCGTGAAGTGGCTGCAGGGATGAGAGTAAAAAGGAAAAAGAGAATGAGGAGGGGGAGTTTTTTAGTCAGTAATCCATAGTGCAATTATGTGGTAGAGCTCATAATTTGTTTAGACCCATAATATTAATGGTAGTGCAACTCTGCCATCATAATAGAAGATCGTGGTTACAGAAGCTCTTTGCTTTTTGATAGGTTATTGTATCTGATTGAGGGAAAGCAATTGTCATATTACCCTCCCATTGCATTAGCAGGAATTTGCTCCTATGCAACCTTCTTCCAGATTGCATCTCATCTTCCCTTTAATATAACAAAGGTATTAGTCATTCCAAGCCATATTATAATGAAAAACGATAAAAGAAATTTTCTATATTATTTGTACAGCTTCCAAAAATCATAGTAAGTGACAATTACTTCTATTTGCATGTCATGGTCTGGTAACCATAATGCATCATGAAAGAATAAAGCTTGATCTTTAACTACAAAAGATTAAAAACGCCTGTGATAAATCTCCTTTTACTATTTATTAGTATTAGTAATTCTTCTTTTGCGCGGATTTTACTAGGTAAAGGTATGGGATCACATTTTTGGTTACTAGGAAGATTAAGGGTTATTAATCAGGTTAAATGTGTAAGAATGTGTTGAGAGCTTGGTACCATACAGATTTTCATCTTGATCTCACATCAACTTAGTCTAGGGCAAAGTAGAATATGTCAGTTTTTTTGGTGTAAAGTTGTATCTGGATAGTTTCATAGCCCAATATGCACATCTTTATTTCATCTCAAATCAAGGTAAAGGTGTCTCTTGCGGTCTGTCTTTATGATTATTAGATGTAGGCTTCCCTCCAAAAATCTGTCCTAGTGTTCTAAGGCTTTGTCAATCACCAAAAGTTTCTTAATGTAGATCTTGTAATTCCGCTCAGCGCTAACATCTTTTGGGACTAGAAAACCACAGAGTGCATTCTATTATATTACCCTCTTGAAGTAGTTCTTCACCATATGATAGATCTAAGAAACCCAATTTAGGAAAGTCTGCTTGGTAGAATCAAGTCTGACGAAAAATGATGCACTTGGTAAAGACTTTTTGAGAACACAAAAGACTTATGGGCTTTAGTAGTCCAGACAAATGTAACAGATTCAGATTTCAGGTTGGTAAGAGGCAGATCTATTGTAAAGAACTTCTGAAGAAACTTATTAAAGAAGTTGTATAATACAAAAAATTCTTGTATTTTGTTGTGGGAGCATAATTAGGACAATCCAAGACACTCATCACCTTACTTGAGGATATTAAAAATCCACCCTCCTTTGACACAAATCCTAGTAATGCAAACTCTTAACAGAAAAACTCACATTTATCCAGTTAGCACACAGACAATATGTATAAAGATGGTCAAGCACAGCCTTCACACATTAGATGTGTGACACAGAATCTTATTAGCAAACTATTGTAGCATCCAAATATACAACAGCTGAAACATCCAACATAAGGAAAGATAGCCTCTTCTTTATTTGAGGTAAGCTGACCAGGGGATAGACAGTACTGATACAAAATCGACCAAAAAACAACACAAACCAAAAGCCCTAAGTGAGTGGCGGAACACCAAAACAAAAAGGGAAAACCAAGCCAACCAGGTGTAGCGGTTGTGGACCGCTTATCCCACCATGGTGGAGGGGAGAGGGAGGGAGTTTCAGACAGCTTATTGATTTCCTCTTCGTTATTGAAGAGATGGGCGAAAGCTGAGAGCAAAGGGGTTGGGGCATCTGCAAGATGCGGTTTGAGGAAAAATGGAAAGGATTTAAGTTCATTGCTAACAAGCTGGTCCTGAAGCATAGCCTCTAGGAGTTCAGCAACATGGTGTTCAGCTTGTATGCGTGCATCAGGAAGCTGAGAAAATTTGGCTATATTGGCTCTGGTGATGCGCGTAGTGGGGGAAAATTCTGCCAGCGCAACAATTTGTGTATAAAGCAGAGATGGCAGTTGCCCTTAATCGTTCAATTTCCTCCTTTGCAACCGCAGGGAAATCAACAGGGTAACAGAGTGGATGTAGCCCTTCTTCAAATTGAGCAACAGATTGTGCCACAGCTTCACAGAGATGGCGGCTGTCGGAGCGGCCACCACGGCTTCAGCAAGTTGATAGTCACTCAAAAATGGGGTAGCAGTGGGTTTGAGGATATATTTCTTAGGTGGGAATGGGGCATCGAACTCTGAAGGAGAATATGGTTCCAAATTAACTGGAAAGTCGGGAGGAGGTATAATTTCCCCATATTCAGCAATTTCATCCAATAGGTCCCAGAGATTTTGACTAAAAAAATTGACCCAATGGACGAGGTATTGGTTGGGTCATTTTGGGGCATTAAATCGGTTGGACTGAAGATGGGTCCAAACCTGTTCCTGATTGGGTAAATTTGTTTGAAATTAAGCCAGCTTGGGCTGTGGTTGCAAAGGTTTTGTTGGTATTTGAGCGTTCAGCTGGAGGGGGTGGGGGCAGCTAAAATCCCCACTCAAACGCTGATTGTGCAGCCCCATGTGTGGGAATGGCGGAATCTGTTAATTATAAGTTGAAACTACAGGGTTTCTTGGAATGATCCAACTCATGGCATAGGGGACAAACGGTTCAGCTGTTGTGAACATGAGCCCAAAAAAGTGGTCTGGTGCAGATGGGATATGGGCACGTGGAGGGATGTGCTGGGCTACGGTTGGTTGGTGGGGGGTGATGATGGCCATTGCCCGTGGTGCTGCTAACCGCTCAGCTCCACTTGGGACCTGGAAGTGGAGGATGGGGATTGTACCATATTTAGATAGCCTCATCATCAGTTCATCATAGAGTATTTGAGGCGAAAGATGTGAAGGAAGGTTTGCAAAGGTCACCACCATTGTGGTGTCAATGGGGAGACGTGTACGGGTTGTGGAAATAGGAGTGTTTTTATATATTAAGGGCGTAGATGCTACTGCAGCTGCGTCCTCTTCAGAAGGCTAACCAATATCAATTAGCCCTTATAAGGGCGGAAGTCAATAAATCCCGCTGGTGAAAACATGGATGTTGCCAGCTCAATTATCACTTTGTCAGCATATGGGAAGAGATGCCTATATATGACTCAGAAGCAAAAGTGAATATTGGATTGGGGTAGGGCTAGTGGGTGGGGGCGGGTTGGGTGTACTCACGCTAGGTGTAATGATAAGTCCCTAGGAGGGACAAAACGGTCTGATGCATTAGGCGGACTGGATGAGCCAGTTCTCACACGTTTGCCTGAAGGGCGGAAAATGCTAGCAGGTGGAGCGCTGCTGCCCCAAGCTGGGGCAGAAGGTGGTGGATCCACTGACATAAAATGGAAACTGATATGGTGAAGGTGGCGATGGAAAATTAACGGATGCTTTTAATAAATTAGCTCAAAAGTGATGATGAGCGGTAGGAAAGATAGCCTCCATCATTTGATTATGGAATTTAGCTGGTGTACTTCACATGCCAAAAGGCATCATAAGTATAAATAAAGTCCAAACTGAGTCCTTCCTGCTGTCTTTTAATCATTCTCCAATGCAATACTCACTTGGTGGTAGGCATTTCTTAAGCTTAGTCTATTAAAATAATGGCTCACATAAATTATCTGTTAGTTATTCTGCAGAGGGAACTGGATGCCAATTATTGACAGTAATGAAGATATGATTTGAATCATCCTCACATGGTCTGAGTCAACCAACTTTTTCTTGGAAAAGATTATTTGGAGATGGACATGGGGATGTGAAGAACCTAATGAAGCATCATCCACATTCTCCTTCAGATTTTGTTTCAGTATGAGACCTTTTTTGTAGTTTGTATGGATAAAGTTTTATATAACTGGTTCTCATTCAAGGACCAAAAATCTTAGGTCACGAACAAGATGTTTTGAACGTATGTATGCTCTTCATATATACAAACAATATTCATTTAGTATCTTATGGAGTTATCCTTGCTTACTAGTAATTTTACTAGACTGAATCAATTTTCTAATTTTATTCAAGATGCGCTAACATCGGGATAAATATACTGCACCAATAGGAGGGATAGGGAGTAGGGACCTAAAATATAGGAGTGGAGGACAAAACCTAAATACTGGGGGAAAACCTTCCAGGACGTGTTCTGATAAAGTGGGATTACATGATCTAACTTCACTAATTCTCTTGGTCAGACCAAGGCATAGTGTGAATCCACATATATTGCTATCCTCTTGGCACAGAAGTACAATTTATGCCATTACAGGATTTAAACCTGCATCATGAGGGGCGATAGCGAAGCTCAACCCACTATGAAGCACCCCCTACTAGACTTGATCAATGGAATGAGTTATTAGACTTATTCTAGACCCTGTCATGGTTCATAACTTGATAGATTAAAACTTCTTACCTTGGTAGAAAGTATCCATCCTTGTATCTCAAACAACATTGCATCATGTATGTTACCACCATGGGAACTAAAACCACGGGGAAGATAATTATCAGGATTTAAGATAACAAATAAGTCAAGATTTTGACTTCTGAATTAAGCTTTGAAAACTTAAAGATTAAATGATCTGATTTGTATCTGGAAATTTCTACAGGAGATGGATATAAAGGGTCTGAAAGAAGTCCTCACTTGCTTCTAAACAATTGAAGATGCCTTCTTTAATGGCTGTCAGACATTCTCTTTCTCGACTTAAGAAAAGAATGTTGGAAGTAATAGTGCTCTCAAATCTGTAAATATGATTGGCCCATCTCCTGCCCAATCATCAAAGAATATTGTGGATAACAATGATATGAGTATCTATGGCGAAAAGACCTTGGCGGATTCTCAGTGGAATCCTAACCCATGGAAAAATACAATCTATAACAAAAATTGGCTTAAAAAGGTAAACATTTTTTATTTATTGCGGGGAAGGCTGACCATGGGATGGACACTTCCGAATATGACTCAGAAGAGACAAAACTTAGTACCAGGGAAGGCACCCCAGAGAAACAATGCTATCTCTTGTTGCCAGCGGGAACGCCACTTATGGGAAGGGGAGGGAACGTGTGGAGGGGCCGTAGCCAAAACTGAACACATGTGGAGGAAGAGGTCTGATTTGATGAACCATACTGGGAACCAGGAGGAGACCAGCTGTCAGCGACGCGGTGGGAGGTACCTAAACATCCAATCTTGAAAGTGGTCAACCAAATGAGACTGGAATTTGTGGACAGCTTCAGGGAGGGTGGGGGTGGAGCCTGCGATGGCATCTAAGACAATCGTGTGGATGGTCCACATGGCGATTGCAACAACCAAATCATGGAGGGAGGGTGGAAGAGAGGAGGCCATTGATAGAGAAAACATATCTCTTGACAGACTGAAGGGATGCGTTTGATCCTGGCCCAGCAGACGTTGAACTTCGCGCCATATCACTTTAGAGGTAGGGCACTTCTCCAGGTGGTGGAACAGCGTTCCATACTGGCCACACACTACACAGGATGAGTGTAAAGCGTTAGAGCGCTCAGCTGTATGATACACCCGCCTCAGGCAGTGCCACATATGGGAGCGGACTTGAGGCTGCAACAGAGGATGGTGTACATATTTCCAGATAGTTTTTTGGGTTTCAATGGAGTAAGGGATGTCCATCATGTCCAGGTAGTCCACCCTGGATAGGACATGGGGCTGAATGGGGATCACGCCATCATGGATGGGTAGCCCCTGTACCTCTTGTGTGAACTGAGGAGAGGGGCGGCCTCTTTGGGTTGTATGTCCGCTAATACAAATTCTCCACTCAGTGCTCCGCATGGAGAGTAGGATATTTTTGTAGTGGGTTTTAGTCCCGTGAGGACCTGCGGCCGATGTGTGTGATGCGAGGTATTTCATCAGGGAGTGGGGGTTCGATGAATTGTTGAGGCCCAAGGCGCGGGAGAAGTTGGAGTGGGCTGCGCGGGACCAGTGTTGGGAGGGGAGTGTAGGGGCGGTGACGGCCGCAATCCAGGTGCCCAGGATCTTGGCAGCATGGGCTTTGAAGTCAAGCAGGCCCATGCCACCATGATGATGAGGGCCAAACATGACCTCTAGCCATACTGGCGGAGGGCAGCCTGACCAAAGCCATCCTTGCAGCAGGGCATACAAGGTTTTGAAAAAGCTTGGGGAGAAAGGAAGACGTGGGCTCCAAACCAGACTTTGGAGAGGAGCATAGAGTTGGCTAAAACAACCCTGCCAGTAAGGGAAGTAGGGTGGGCTCTAAGGGAGGCGATGTGCTTCATCACATTGTCTAGAATATGACTCTCCATTACTGCTGATGCATACCCGCCTGCCTCCCCCCACACGCCCAGATGGTGGACCAGCCCTATGGTAGGACGTGGCACAAAGGGGAGCACCAGTGGGGAGGTGTGTGTTGAGTTAGTAGGGCGAGGCTTGGGCGAGCAGATGGGCTGGGTTGGGAACTAATACTGGGGTCCAGCAGTTCTGAAACTGACCAAGGAGGATGATTTCAGTTTTGGAAGCGTTCAGTGCCGCGTTGCTTACCTGGGAATACTCCTGGATGAGAGCTTTAAGCACACGTGCATCTTGATTATTAGACACCCCAACCACACAATCATCTGCAAACGCCATTATCTTGACTGGGGCTTGGCCTGGCACATGGACCCCAGTGAGTTGGGCATTCACATTTCGCAGTAGTGGGTCAAGGCTGAAGTTGTATAAGAGTGGGCTGAGGGGGTCCCCTTGTCGCAAGCCCCTTTGAGGGCGGACTACTTCTGTTAGGAAGCCAGGGCCACGTACTGCCATTGTTGCAGATTCCGTGAGCAGCATCATCCAGTTGATGAAGCGAGGGGGTAGGCAGAATTGATGGGGGCAGGACCTGAGGTATTCCCAGTTTACTCTATCATAGGCCTTTTGTTGGTCCAAGAATACAAGTGCCCCAGAGGCTGTGGATTGACATACATTAGCCAAAAAGTGCACGTTATCCCGAATTGACCTTCTGGGGATGAAACCAAATTGTTCTGGGGAGATGGTGGCAGATGCTACAGTCCCTAAACGGTTAGCCATAATTTTTGTTAAGATTTTAGTGTCTGTGTTTGTTAGAGAAATGGGGCGCCAGTTGGCTAAGTCTAGCTTATCCCCTTTCTTGAAGAGTGTGACGGTAAAGGCCTAATGTCTTCCTAGTAGGAGGCGCGTTTCCAACAGGCTTTGGTTAAGTGAGGCGAGCAGCAATGGGGATATATATTTGAAATACTTTTTGTAGAACTCATATGGAATGCCATCTGGGCCTGGGCATTTTTGGTTTGGCGCACCACGAATGGCTGTCCATAATTTGGTCGGAGTAATCAAATTCATTATTTCTGGGTATCGGAAAATGGTGCAGATGTGGGCTCAGTTGAGAAATTTTGTTACTTTGGCCAGCTGAATTGGATCAGTTTGGTACAACTTGGAGTAATACTTTTGTGTTTCAATAGTCACTTTGGCTGGCATATCCACAATGGAATCATCTGATCTTTGCACCTGTGTGCAGGCCACGCTCTGGCGTGGTGCAAAATTTTTTTTAAAGAAATGTGCGGTGCACTTGTCACCTTTTGTGATGCATGTGGCCCTGTACTGAACACAAACCCGATGTTTGTGTTGCCTTTCAAGTGCGTTGAGGTGGGCGGCTGCCTCCGCCCGATTCTGGCCCCATGCAGAGCTGTAATCTGTAGCTGGGATGTTGAACTCCAGGTGTGCCAACTCTGCCAGAGTGCACGAAATGACCACCGATGTGGCTCATGAGCATCTGGAGGAGAGATGGCGAGAGTGGCAGATGGTGTCATCTTTGAAAGTTTCCCATGTGGAAATGGGGTCCACGCAAAATGGTACAACAAACTTTTTTGCCAAAGTTGCCGTTTTCACCCATGTGGAAAATCCTGGTGATGCGAGCTTGGAGGGGCGGATTTTGCACCAATGTGGGGCCTTAGCAGCTGTGACAGGTAGGTAATAGGTTAGTGAGACTAATTGATGGTCTGAGAATTCCATTTTTGTTGTTTTGAAGTGGGAGATGTGGGGTTGGAATTTCGCCGGCATTAAGAAAAGTCAATGTGGGTCATGGACCTTAATTGGCCGTTGTGGACGTGGGGATGCATCATGTTTTTGAGCAGCGGGGCATGTCGCGGCAGCACATCCATTAACCTGAGGGTGGCCTTTAGAATGCGCAGTTCTACGTGACCCTGGGGGGCATGGGGTGAGGAAGGCCACCGGTCCATTGGTGTGTTTAGCCAACAGTTCATGTCGCTGACTAGGAAAGAGTCTGGGGGTAGCGGGAGGGATTTGACCGGTGAGAAAAATTCCTGACATTCTCATGCACAGGTTGGGGCGTAGATGTTGATGATAGCATGTGCCATGTTGGCCCACAAGAAAGTAACAATGAGGACTCAGCCATTGAGGAATGTTTCTGAGGATACAAATTTGAAAATTTTTTTCTGAATTAGCACCCCACAGTGTTTTGACCAAAAGGATAGGGATGGGAGGAGCATTATTTTCCAAGCTTCCTCAGAACCTTGTGGACAGTGGGACTCCTGGATGGCCAGGATATCCACGGGTAAATTGTGTTGTAAAAAACTCAGTTTCCTAGCCCAGGATGGGGAGGCCTTGAGTCCAGCAATATTCAACATCCCTAAAGTTAAGGTTTCCCCTTTGCACCTTAGGTGCAAAGGGGTGGGCACCTGGGCCCACCAGCCTCCTCTAGATCCCCATGGGCCTTCACAGCAGCGCGGGTGTTAGCAGCGACGCTATTGGGGTTTTTGTTAATTTTTGCAGAAAGAGTTGCGTTGGCTTTAGCCTTCACTTTTTGTTTTCCTGATGTTGGACAAATTTTTTGTGGTGCAGATGAGTTTGGTGCACCGTTGAGCGGGTTGAATTTTTTTTCAGTTGGGATGGGTCCCAAGTCAGTTTTGACTGGAGCTTGGGTATAATGATTGGGTGAGATCAAATTCCCCATTGGATCCTCAGATTGAGTGGCCCGCTTGGCATGGGCTTCCCAATCTAATTGGTTGATGGATTCCTGAGTTGCTTCTGCCACGAAGGTTTCCATGTCCTCCTGGTGTTGTGAGTGTGGGATAGTGGTGGTGGCTTTGGCCGCTTCCTTGGCCGCGGCCCTGCGGGCCTGCTTGGCCTTCTTCCACTCTTGTGGGGAGATAGGCTTTACCAGTAGGTAGCAGCCTAGTGCTCCCCACAAAAAGCCTCTTTGGTGCTTGCAGTTGGTTCATAGTGTGCCTCTCCGCTGGCCATGGCCGCCGAGGGGTACTCTTGGAATATGACGCCCTCCTTGGTGGGGCATGCGTGTGCCTTATGGCTGAACACGTCACAGTGGGTGCAAATGGGGGGCGCGCTGTCCACGGTCACCCGGAATGGGTGGGTGGTATGCCTTGCAATATTAATAAAAGTGGAGTGTGGGATCTGGGTTAGGTCCTTCACAATCTCCTCAGTTGGGGTCAGGACTGCGATGGCTTTGCCAGTGCACAGGTGTGGCATCAGCATGAAGCATTGCATTTTGAAAGATTGTATTTCACCGTATATGGTGAGACCATCTTTCAGGTGTTGTTCCAAAATGTCACGTCTTACCATAGTAGGCAAAAAGTCAAACGTGAGGAAAATTTGGTTTGATTTTATCCATCTGGTGCATTTGTTTTTGATGACCCGTTGCCCTTTGGGGAGGTTGACCACTATGCGCATCGCTGTAGCCTCATCTGCTGCCTCTTTGCTTTTGAAACCTAGGTCCAGCCAACCGCATGACATGGAGTGAGGTGTGACGTACACTGCGGTCAGGAAAATTGTGTGCACATCTTCATAAAATTTTTCCCATAAGGCTGTTTGTTGGATGTCCAGAAACACGCAGACTCTGAATTCCACCGACAAAAATGGCTGGGAGTGTGGCGTGTTGATGTACTGGTTGCATCGTGCTTGCCATGTGAGTATCTCTGGGGAAATAGTGACCGCCGTTTTTTTAAAATTTTGTCTATTCCACCGGTTTCTCTGGGGCATTTTCAAATGTTGGAGGCCGCGGGCCTTCCACCTGCTCCTCTTACCTTACTTGCCCAACTGCTCCCTGACATGGGTGCAGACTAATCTCCTCTGTGAGATTATCAAACTAGATTCAGTCTTGAATTAAATAGGTTGCAAAAGTGATTGCAACGAGAAAGAAAAGTTAAAAAAAGGTAAATATTAATAATAGAAATACTCTGATTCCTTGGTCAAGTATGAGGAGTATAATATCACAAGGATCGGAACCTCCACAGGGCAAGAAGATTTTACCCCTCAATGATTTGGTGTGAGTTAACCAATCATTCCCAGTCAAGTCTGACCACCACCAAGGTGAAAGGATTTAACTCGCTGGCGATTGGATACAATTCATCCAATTGTTACTGCATGGGCCAGTTTTGCCTCAAAAATATTTATATTTGATCTGATAGGCCAAAAACCTATATTCCCTAATTTAGACAACTGAGCTTTGCATTCTTTTACCTCAAATATTGATGGTCAAAAAAATCGAACTAGTTTAAGTAGGAAAAGCTAGTATCAACAAGGGGGCCTTTCTTGGTTTTGCCGCGCTTATCATAATAAAAAACCTAAATCTTGAAAAGTTATTATTTTATACTTTTATTAAAAAGTAAGTTTCTCTCTCTGAGAAATTATTTGTGGCCTCCATTAGCGGATCCCACAATGGCTTCCCAGTTCCCTACACCTCACAAAGAGCGTCCCCTACTATTGTCAGTCATGAGTTCATTGACAAAGGAGAACTACAAAGACCAAAATCAAGCAGTAGCCCCATAATTTGGAAGATCCTGATTGAGGGAATTTAAAAAGATCTTTTTGAAATGTGGCCTGACATTCCCTCTAGATCAAAACATATTTAATAAGGATATAATCTAAAAATCTATTTTTGGATAATTTGATAGTTCTTTAGAATTATAAATTTAATTTCCCTTTATCTTTTTTTTTATATGAGGTGGGCTGACCTGAGGATGGTACTACACTAATTAATGGGAAGTTATTTAATAGCTAAGGAGGATAAAACCTGAGAAAATGCCATGCATGGCTTTCTGATAGGCCAGGAACACCATGGACTGCCTTGCTATTTGATATCTCAGTTGGGGCATTGGTGTGCAACGCCAACACAGGCATAGTCATCTCCTGTGAGATCCAGCTACTTATTGCTCGCTGGTGCTGATCTCCGCTGGATTCCACAAACAAAATTTTGTATCTAAAAAATAATAAAGCACTAAAAATGTTAAAGAGCTGGATTTATCTAAATATATTCTATTAGTGGTGTTGATGGTGTTAAAAGCGAACCCTCTTAACATTTCACTGCTTATTATTTAATTGCATCAAGGCTCAAAGTTTGGATTAGGCTAGGAATGACCAAATTAGGGAATATGAGGGTTTGACCTATCAGAATTCTCAATTTTTGCCTCGCTTCAATGAAAAGGCCAAGATGAGGGTTAATACTAGGTAGGACAAGTACGTTGGGTAAGGATTTAAGATATTTAACCAAAACAGTAGATAGGAAATTATGTGCACCTTGTGGGACCCCTCCAACCCTATAAAAGGGGGTGGTCTCCGCTTAAGTGTGTGAAGTAAACTGGGAGTGGTCTGGGGAGGAACCTTGGACAGAATTTTCTGACTCGCCGCATGGTTGGTGTAATCAAACTAACTTAACTTTATATTTTTTGTCTGAGAAGATTTAATAAAAGTGTTATTATTTGAGGGGTTCTTTAAGAATTGACTAGAGTTATTTAGCTGATATTATTGTTTACCTCCAAACTGCTCTTCCCACAATATGAGACTTATAATTGTGTGACATTACCCCCTTTTAAACTATGATCACTTAAAACATTCTTTTCTAGAAGTCAAGAGGGCAATTTTCCAACATTGCCCCCTCAAGAATGGTGGGGGGAGAATAGGGCTGTAGGAAGTGGCCATGTACCCAGTTGTAGATAATCCCTGTAGCCAACGATTTGATAGAATACTCAGCACCTCTCTTTTAGGTGATGACAAAAGGGCCAACCCAGATTGACCAAGATTACCACTTCTAGGAGTGATACAGTTATGGTAATACAGAACCAGGTCAGACACTTGGAAGTAAGGTAGGGGGTTTAGAGCTCATTGGCAGCCTGATCTTCTTTAGACAAAGTTTTAGATAGATTAGTCATAGCTTCATATTGGAGCTGGTTTATGCGCTGAGTCAATTTTCTCATGGCTTTCTTGGGTTCCTCAACTCTTGAGGAGAATACATCTTTAGCTAAGAGGGCAGGTATTCCTGGTTCCCACCTATACAAGACATGGATTGGGGACATTTTCAGGATCCTGTGATACCTAATCTGGTAAGCTATAAAGCGCTGGGTAGATATTTATTTCAGTAAAGTGAATCAGAAGATGTCATTTTTCGTAGGATGGAAACCAAGGTTCCATTGTCTCTCTCCACAGTCTCGTTGGTATAAGGATTATATGGAGCTGAGAAGAGTTGTTGGACTCTCATGGAGGTAGCTAGAAATGACTACTCTAGAGGTGAAGATCTTACCATTGTTACAGAGAGTAATTGGGGACAGCCATGACAAGTGAAAATGTTTTGATGTAAAAGTGGGGAAGTGGCCTTGGCCGTATTGGCTGGGAGAGTCACAGTTTCAATCCACTTAGTGAAATGGTCAATAGCTACTAGAATAAATTTGTTTCCACTAGTAGTCTGAGGAAGAGGACCTACTACATCGAGGCTAATGGTGTGGAACGCTTGTTGAGGGGTAGTTGTTTGATATTGGTATCTAGTCTTAAAACTGGATTGCTTCTTACACGTGAGGCAGGCTTCCAAGATGTCACCAATAGTTTTCATAAAACTGTCCCAATAGTATCGATCCTTAACCCACTCATAAGTTTTCTTTTCCTCTCCATGACCTATAGTGAAGCGAGCTTCTAGGATAGCAGGTATGCATTCCGAGGACCAAAGGTAAAGCAGCAATTTTGCCCCCACCTGCTTATACAACTTCCCATTATCCACTTTGGTGTTGTGGGAGTTCTAGGCTAACATCTTCTGGACAGGCTCATCCTCATCCTCCCATTCATTTGGGGTCATTAAAAGGTCATGTAACCTCTCCATTTCACTATTATCCAAGTGAAGGACTGGCAGCTGAGTCAACCCATCAACATTTATGTGATGGGTCCCAGTACGGTGTTTATCTTCATGTTGTAATGCTGGAGCTTTAGAGCCCAGTGAGCTAACCAACCAGTAGGATCCTTCATATTCTGTAACCACTTCAATGAAGCATGGTCCTTAACTATAGTGGAGGTGGCCCCATATAGGAAAGGATGGTAATCTTCACAGCTAACAACCTGGCAAGGCACTTCTTCTCTTGACACTGTAATTGTGGCCCGCCTATGACAGCATCTTACTGAAATAGGATACAGGATGATCTACACTATTTTTATCTAATTGGGGTAAGATGGCACCAACGGCATAGTCTGAAGCGCCAGTAACAAAATAAACGGTTTATTATAAATAAGATGCCTCAAAATAGGACGATATTGTAACAGTTGCTTTAAAATCTCAAAAGCGGCCTTCTACTCAGCACCACAATATAAAGGGGTGTTCTTAGTCAGTAGGCAGACAAGGGGCTCGCTGAGCTGGGTGAACTTAGGGATAAACTAATGGTAATACTCCATAATCCCTAGAAACACCTGAATATCCTTTAAATTTTAGGAAAAATCATTTTTGAGATAGCTTTGATATTATCTTGTATGGGTTAGATTCCTTTTTGGGAAATGTCGTGGCCAAGGAAATCCAATTTTCTTTAGAAAAAGGTGCATTTCAAGGGTTTTAACTTAATATTTATCTCACATGAACGTTGAAAAACCTCCTTCAGATGATCAAGATGTTCTTTAAAGGTTTTGAGAACATTATGATGTCATCGAGGTAGACAACAACGCAAATTAACTTTAGGTACTGCATGATATGGTCCATGGCACGCTGGAAAGTTGCAGGTGCGCTGCACAACCCTTGAGGTGATCGAGTGGGCTGAAAGAGACCCTCACTGCAAATGAGAACACATTTCTCCTGAACTTCAAGGGAAAGGTCTTTTGCCACTAGCCACTAGCCAAGTTCACGGCGGAGAAAAGTTAGAGCCAGAGAGTTGGGCCAGGGCGTCATCAATGTGGGGAATAAGATAGCTATCATTTTTTAGTGAGGTTATTTAATTTGTGGTAGTCCATGACTTTCTGATTACCAACATTCCTTTTTTTTGAGCAAAAGGGGAGAGGACCAAGGGCTTTGTGAAGGAACTAGTAACCCGGCGTCTAGTAAAAGCTTGAGTTCTGTACTCATCTGTTGTTCTTCCATCTTTGATTTGCAGTAAGGCTTTGATCAAATGGGATGAGCATCACCCACATCAATGGAGTGGCACCAGCCCTTCATGTGGCCATAGTCATTATCTTATTTGGAGAATATAACGCTAAATTCTTTTAATAGAGTGTGAACTTTGTCAAGTTCATTTGGGGTCAACTCATCCAAGATATGGACATTGGAAAAGTACATACCAGATTATCCATTGCAGGCCCATATCCAACATAGAGCCAATGGAGTAAATTTTGTTCAATATCCTCCACAAAGACTAACAAAACTCTGCCAATATCCTCATGTTTTCTTACAACTATCTTCTTTGCGGTGAGGTTCTCCAACAGCAGACTAATATGCCTCTGGTAAGCTGGGTTGAGAACGCCAGGCAATACCCGAGGCTCCAAGGGACAAATGACATTAATAATTACAAGGTGCAACAAATAGTGGTGTGGGATTTGGAGTGTGACCTTGGTGCAACTACTCGTTGTTCACCATGTTTAATCAAAACCTCATCTGCAGCATAGATTGGGATACTGTCACCAGCATTTCATTGAATTAAGCAGCTTCTTTGTGTTGCGCCCAGAAGTGGTATAATGTAAAGTCATGGCTGAAAAGGGATATTCAACCATGCAAGAGTATTTAGTTTCTCCAGGCTTTTTATTTGATAAGACTAAAGGGACTTCATAGTTAATTAATGAGAGGTAACCTTGCTTCATGTTGATGATTCCCTCATAAACAATCATTAGTTGGTGACCTATGGACATATCATAGATAATGTAGACCAACGCCACTGCTGAGGCTGATTGATGAGCTTCCCAATTCAGATGTGAAGGGAAGAATATGCCCCAATGTCACAAGTGTTGTTCAGCCTGGTGGTTCCAAACTCTTGATTTTATTCCAGTTCAGACGCCAGCTTTATCTTATTGATTTGCTTAGTGGAGATCATATTAACTGGGGAACTAGTATCCAGGATGGCCATTACCCAGACTTTTTGAGTGAATACTTCAACCTTGGTGAGTGTTCCTCCAAAGTTAATAGGCAAGGCCAAGACCTCCTTGAGCCAGAAAGTGGAGGTTAATTTAGTGCAGTCTCAGGGTAATTTCCAGGAGAAATTTCATGGTATGGACCCGCTGAAGAATTTAAATTAATCTAGCTAAGAACTCATCACCATCGTTGGAAGGATTGATACTTTTGGGCACCCTAAATTTGGCTAAGGTAAGTTTTCTCAGATATGGTGGTTTCATCTACTCCTTCAGCGTTCAAATGATCAGGGACCTCCACTTCCGTGGGAGCTCCCAATAAATAGTAGCCAACATCATAGTAACCCCCTCAGATTTCCTCAAGGGTATTCTCAACCACTGGCAAGGTCGCAATTGAGGTAGAGGAGACGGCCACATGAGGATGGGTATCTATCTTCTGACCATGCGTCTTTCCAGCAAGCCCTTTATTGTTACAGGAATCACTCTTATGGCGCGTGACTACCAGCTTGGCTGGAGAGGAAGGCACATAGGATTTAGTAAGCTTGCGCGGGAGTATAGTATTAACTACTTTACAGGTCTCTGAATTACATGAGGGTGTGATATTCTTTTTAGTCGCGCTGAGAAAGCAGATTTTGTAGGGAGGATAGGCACAGGTGGGCTCACTCCCAACTTTTCAACAGGCGGAAGCTCCTAAATGGTTAGAGCTGAAGGTTTTACTTTGGCTTCATTTGTTGGTGCACATGAATGGAAATGTACAACGTCTAACAGAGCCTCTTTTATGTCGTGTATGTTTTGAAGCGTTGTTTTATTGAAATGATATGACTGGCTAGAGAGGGTTGAGAGGCTAACCCAGTTAACATGGCTGCAATAGCATCATCCAGGGTTAGCATGTTAGATGTTGATAATCTCTGTGTAGCAGGTAAAATCGCTCAGAAAAAGCAGTGGTTGGTTAGTCCTCATACATGTTAAGGCGCATAAAGGCCTGTTTATCCCTGTTTAGAACCTGATTTGATCGAATTGAGTCAAAGAGCCTCTTTAGCCTCTGACCAGCAATGTAGATTGTCCATGTAAAAAACTATCATCTCTTGTGTTAAGCGACTTAAGCAAGGAAGGATGTGTCAAGTTTTTTTCTTGCCAGTTGTGCCATGCATGGAAGATTCATAAACATACAAAAAGGAAGCAATTCTCCCTTCACTGGGGGTGTACATGTCTTTGAAAGTGATTTTAAGTGGCGCTGCTTTAGCTCTTTAAGACGAGAAAGAGCGCTGGCGAGTTGATTTTCCAGGGCAACTACTCTTAATTCAGTTGGAAGGAGAAGAGTTGGAGGGTTACTCACTTTAAAAGCCTCCATTTTTGAGTTTGATTTTTTGGTGTTTAGGGTATCCCCTGAAGTGAGCACCACTTTGTAGGCATCCGCTGCTTTCTTGCTCACTGGAGCTTCACACCTCTGGATTCCTCAATGGTTTATTTAAATTTAAAATAAAACACTAATAAAAGTGGGTTTTTTGATTTTTACTAGCAGTGTGGGGAAAGAAGAAAAAATGAACTCTCTCAATATCTTACTGGGCAGTATTTAAACTGTATAGAGGGTTGAAGGAATTCAATGATAAGTTAAGAATGGCTTATTACAGTCCAAATAAGGAATTATGAAGTTCATCCTAGTGAAGCTTGGAAAACTCGCTTCACTTTGGCTGAATAACAGATGGGGAGTTAAATTTTGGCAATATGTACCCATGGGGTAACAATTTAATATATTTCAGCTAATCCCCTCTAGAGAAATTTATTGCACCTTGAGGAACCTCTGCCAAGCCTGTAAAAGTGGGTGGTCCATGTGTAGGTACTTGAATGGACCTGGTTATGGCTGTGCATGTACCATCCGATGGACGCCCCAGTGTCCACCACATGGTCAGAGAAATCTGATTGCTTGATCTCATATTAATTGCCCATGAAGTATTCAAAATTGTGTTACCCCAATTTTCAGGGTTACACCAAGAATCAGCCAGGGTCTTTTGGCCGATCAAATTGTTATTATTTTCTAAATCAATCTTAGCATTATTATGGACTTGTAAATGTCCTAGATTTCCCCATTTGGGCCCATTAAGACTAAAAATTCTTATCTTGAAGCTTGGAGGGCAAATGTCTGAAAAAGGTCTAAGCAAAGTTCACCACCGTTTCAACTCTTGATCAACAGTTTAGGTTCTATATTGAAGGAAGGATTAAATCCATACTTGCCAAAAATGGGGAACAACCAATAAATGCATTCAAAGCGTTGTTGTAGCTAAACTGGACCATATGAAGGTGAGAAACCCAATCTGAATGATCTACGGCAATGTAACACTGCAGAAACTGTTCTAAGCACTGGTTCAATCATTCAGTCTGCACATCTGCTTGTGGTGATAGGCAGTTGAATAGCAGGGGTAAATCTGAAGAGTCTTACAAAACTCTTCCCAAAAGACAGACGTAAACTGGGGTCCAAGGTCACTAATAATTTCTTGGGGGACCACGTGAAGAGCAAACACATGAGTGACGAAGAGCCTAGCCATCTTAGCCGCGATTACTGTGGTCCTTCAAAAAATAAATTGGGCGAACTTTGTAAACTGGTCCATCACTACCACGATGGCATCATACCCATCAGAAACAGGTAATTCCGCAATGAAATCCACCAATAGGGAAGTTCAGGGCCCTTCAGCCTTTTGAACTGGTACTAACAACCCCTATAGTGGTTGTTGATTTGGTTTCATTTGATTGCAGATTGAGCACTATTTACAATACCTGCCCACCTGAGCGGGTAACCCCTTTATAATTGTAAGTGCAGCAAATTAGCTCCAAAGTCTCCGCCTTTCCAGGATGACCAATAATGATTCCGTCATAATGGTCTCAGATGATTTCCAGGAAAAGTGGTCCGGTGGGAACCCATAGGCGACCCTGAAAACACACCACCTCATCCTTCACGTGATAACCCCTGGTTAGATCCTCCTGAATTCATGTGCTCTTGGCAAGGACCATAGTATATTTGGCAACAAAGCCTGAGAAAGGACTACCTTTATGAACATGTTGTATTCCTCCACATTTTCCAAAGGATCAAGCGCTGGCCTGTTGACCATGGGAGAGGAAAGTTGAGACACAATCTTACCCGGTGGAATCATCAACTGGGTAATATGCACCTCTACCTCCTTAGGGTTAGGAGAAAATGCAGTTTTGTGGCTTAAAGCATTCGTTAAAGCATTCTCTGACCCTTAGTAAACTCATAAGAAAACACAAATTGGGCTAGGGTCTCATGACAGCAGGTTTGCCGTGGATTCAAGACATGAGGTGCACGGTAGTACAGAAAAGCATGGTGATATGCATACACAGAAAGTTTGGGATGAGCCATTAAAGTGATGACGTCAATAAGTCAGCGCCTCAACCACTTCTAATAACTCTTTGTCATAAACAGCGTAGTTTAACTCAAGCAGAGACATCTTCAAAGAAAAATATCCCATCAGATGCTCTATTCCATCTTCACCTACTTGTAATAAAACAGCCGCTATGGCGAAGTTGGAGGCATCAGTAGACATAATGAACACTTTTTCAGGATCTACATGGTAATTGATGGGCGTGGACAACAGGGTGCATTTTACTTCTTGGAAAGCATCCTCCAAAATGGGGGATCATTGGAGCACTTTATCTCCACTCGCCTAATACAAGGGCGTAGCCACCTCAGAACGATTTGGTGTGAACTTTTTTAAGGAACGTACACGTCCCCAAAAACTCCACAATGTCATGATCAAAGTTGGGGTAGGCCACTCAAAAATCGCCTTTTACTTGTCTGGAGTTATCATGTGTTCTTGGTCAAACATGACGTTGCCCAGAAAGGTGACCTGGGACTTGAAGAATTAACATTTGCTGATCTTCAGCGTAAGGTTGGCTGCCTTTAACCTCTCCACCACTTGCCAAAGGTGTACTGCATGGGACTCATGATCAGGGGAAAACACCAGAATATAATTAATGTAGGCAACCGCGCATACCCCTAACAGGTCCCCTAAAGCTGCATTGATGTGATGTTGAAAGATAGCAGGGGCATTCTTAAGCCCAAGGGGCATGACCCAAATCTGGAAAATCCCTTTTCTAGTACGAAATGTGGTTAGCCACTCCTGGACCTTTTTAATAGAGATCTTATTGAACGCATTAGGCTATCCAGTTTGGAGAAGACTTTAGCCTTCTCCACATATCGTGCAATCTGTGAATCCAAAGAGATGGGATGTAAATCTGGTACAGTAACATTGTTTAGGTTCCCATAATCTACGCAAGGGCATAAAGTTCCATCAGCTTTCTCCACGAAGAGAAGTGGGGAGCATACTGGGGAGGTACGCTGAATAATGGCACATTTGGCTAACTACACTTTAACCCACACATCTAATGCCGCTTCCTCCCATATGGTCAAAAGGTAAGTTGGGGAAGATATACACCATATCAATAGTGAGCTTAAACTCGCAATATAACTCAGAATGAGAAGGTAATACGTTGGTTGAATCCACAATAAAAAGATTCCAGACCCTCCAAACAGGAAGGTAAAGGTACCTCCAGTGAAGTTTGACTAATGGTTTGAGACTGAGAGTGTGTGTATATTGGGCCAGTGGGGCAGATCGCCCTGAGAATTAGCCTCAGATAATGGAACAACTAATATACGACCATTTTTAATGTTAGATGTAGATTAATGTTTAAGTTGGTCCTGACGTCAAACTTTCGCCACCACTCTACTCTTAAAATAATGGTGTACAAGAGGTTTTTGATTGTTTAAAAACGTCCGTCAAAATATACTTGCCCACTTGATAATTTACTAACTTAGTACCTTCAGGGTGGGAATACCTTGAGAAGTCCTCCCCTAACCATACCACCTGGCAAGTGACTAAGCTCAAGGTTTTCATCTATGTCCTAATCAATAAAATTCTCAGAGGCTCCAATATCCACCAAAATAGTAGTGCTGATTTTTCCTGAAGGGGATGAAAGGGTAGCATTTAAAAAATATCCATGATGGTCTTTATTCATAGTAGGCAACGCCAATACTTCACAATAGTACCTTTTTTAGGCATAATTATGCCCCTCAGGGTATGTTTTGGCATCAAAAAATGGAGAGGGATTGTCCACTTTTACTACTGAGGGCACACATCCCACCACATCTTCAGCAGTTGCATAAACGTCCTTATATTAAAAAGTAACTCCTTCTACACCTCCTAGGTTCAGCGATTCATGGTATTATTCAAGCGCGGGTTATCTGGGGTTATTTGGTATATTAAAATGGGCTACATATCAGAGCCATAAGAAAAGTTACTGGCTCAGATATATAAATGGAATCAGAGTTATAAAATACGTTTTGGTCACAAATGGACCTATTCTCATTTCAGCAATGGGTTGTGCACTGTATCAAAGGCCATCACCACCAAGCCTTCATTGATGATCCAACCTACACTGTCTGAATGTGGTGCCAAAGAAAAAACAATATTTATATTGATTCTCTTAATTTTAGTGGAAAGTCAGGGAATTATGACTCCCAGATTGTAAAGCATCTGTATCCAGTAGGTACAGGCAAGAAGATTGGGTACTTTCCAGTCAGAGGTAGCAAGAATAATGCTGAGATGCCCCTACTAATGGAAAAATTAGGAAATGGTGGTGATCCCACTGCGGCCATAACCAACAGCTTACGCACCCCATTTGCACTTCAGGAAATCCCACACGGGAAAAGTTCAGCTTGTAAAGTAAAGTGGTTGGTCAACTAATATAAGGAAAGTGTCTATAACTCTAATGTTTCCAGTGGGGTAATGCACTGTGTCCAGCCCCAATGCCATGGAACTAGCCGTTAGTAATAAGGTAAATAGAGCCCTGAGGAGGGTGCTGGAGCTGAAGTAAGTTAGTGCAAGGGTGGTTAACGAGATATAAACAAAGAGAAACTGGACAAACAAAAAATATAGGGTGGACCCTAAAGTGGGTTCCATACCCAAACGAGATCTGGGAATGAGTGCAAAGGTGACCCCTTCTGGATGGGACCAGGGTGGCACAGAGGTGAACCAGAGGAGAGAGCTACATTTGTGCAAATACAATGGCTAACGTTGTGCAATACCTCCTCAAAGAGGTCCGTGCACAGGTTCACCCAAGTTAGCATAAAGAAAATGTAAACTAAAAAGGTTTTTATTAAGGGAGAAGATGACCAACGAGAGAGATTGGCTTTGAGTAAACTAATTCAAGGATTTTTATGGAATAATTGATCATTGGAAGTGGTGCTAAGCCCAGGTGCGCCTATAAGTGCATGCTTCCATTGGGCAATTTACTATAAATGATAATTGACTAAACTTGGGTTATCAATTGTAAGTAAGGCTGACCTGAGCTGGAAATGTTGAAAACTGACCGGTTTTGAGACCCCATTACTGAAAAACTGAAGCAAACCATCATTTTTTATTATGTAGCTGGTTTATTTACACACCTGCTTTAATGCAGGGATGAACTTCTCTTACAGCCCCAGGACTAACCAGAGCATATCTCACCTTAACCCAGTGTTGGTCCAAGGTATGTTTGAGGTCAAGGAGGCCTGCCAACATTATCTTATTGGCCTCCTGACGTGCAGCTTTATCATTGCTATTGGTCCCCATAATCACGTAATCCTCAAGTCATGACAGGTACTTTACTTCACTAAGTCTTTTTTGACGTACTTAGCATATTTGAGTACTCTAGTTGACAGGACCCATCTTGACTTGGCACCCTCAAAAGTGTAGAATATACTTGTCATAAGTCCTAGACCGCTTTAAGTATTAACTGACAGGATTCTTGGGCAAAGCATAATTGAGCCACAAAAATGAAAGCCCAACACCTGTGAGATAGTGTTACTTTTAAAGATACCTTTTTTTGCCCTATAATGTTGCAGCTATCCAGAAGACTATCCAAAAAGGGAGCTACCTGGCGTACAATAATGTATAAGGATGGTTATTTAGTTTAGAATTCATTACTCATTCTGATAATCTTCCAAACAATTGTTTAACCTACATAACAAGAAACTTTTTTAATAAGTTTGATCTCATCAACAAGCTTATCATATAAAATAAAAGATGTCAAAATGAAAGCTCTTATTCAGATATATCTATTATTTAGTAAACTTCTACTCGTTTATGGATGCAAAAAATGAGGAGGTTGGGGCTATTTTAGCCCAACACACCTCAAAACATGTTTAAGATACCATTGCTTACTTATTTAAGACCCTAAATAAGACCAGGAGAAATTTTTGTTACAGGTATAGTGTTTGGCAATTCTTGTTTAGATACATTTCTATCCCACCTAAATGGGTTTAATGAGCGTGAGGCTCACTGCTGAAATATCATACATGATGGCTTTGTATGAAGCCAAAAACTACCATATGAGAACTGGAGCTTTTTACCAAAAATTTCTCAACAGTAGGGGCAAAAATGACAAGATAGATAAGCAAGGGTTGGGCTATTTGATATGGACATGCTTAGATGATAAATCCTAGGAAATTATCATATGCATGGAAAGAAATGCTCCAGAAGATCGGAAAAACTTAACTGCAGCTATCATATTAAAAATATCTTTTATTACTAACAATGTGTAACTGAGAAGTTCAGAATTCTGCATAAAAGTGAGATAACGATGAGATCCAGAGTCAAGCGCTCTTTTAAGCTGCAATTAAATTGTGCATGTTACAATTGTATTTAGGTTCAATCATGGCAGTTTATAGCATATTTCTATTGTCGTACTTAGCATCTCTTCTTGGTTGCCGCAAATGAAAGATCCCATTGGATGATTAACTTGAAGTTATCTCAAATTACAAAATACTAATTTAGAATTTAATGAGCAAGCACTTTATCACGGTTCTAGAGGATACTTACATTACCATTACTGGCCCTATAAACGTCTAAAGACCAAATCTAGTAGTATTTTGTAAGACCAGAAACACAAAGTTGGATTTTTTTTTAAAATACAGGATAAAGTTAAACTATGACTACAAAATTTATATCTGAAGATTTTTTATATAAAAATGGAACATTATGACTACCTTATGTATGCCCTTTAGCCATAAATTAAAACATCTTTAGAGCTCACTTCACCGTTGGTAATGGCGCCCTCCAGAAGAACTAATTCAGATGAAATAAAATTGCTAATATACAATTATGATTGAGTCTATTCAGAGTGCCCTTGTCTATTGTATAATATGCATTTCATGACTTACACCTGGTATATCAACATCAAGTGGTAGGTCCTAGGGGGTGGAAGGCGAGTCAATAGGGCATACGGCTACCAACCTGAAGGTTGCAGGTTTGATTCCCGCCCTTCGCACATTGATTGGGGTACCAGCCAAAGGAAGCTATTGGCGGTTAGTAGGTCTAATAACACGAAAACCTTACCCATGACGTAACCAGAAAAATTTGAGTCCCGATCCAGAGGTGGAAAAACTTTCTTCAATGGAGTTGACCCTGTTCAGGTTTCATGCCATTTCTTTCTTTTGGTAATGCCTGTCCCCTGGTCAGCTTGCCTCGGTTAAATAAAAAAGTGGTAGGTCCTACCTCATCCTTTTTCAACGTTGATATTGACGTGATTGTTCCAATAAAAATCTGCAATGTACGGTCATAATTAAATTTTATTTTCCCATGAAACGTTTATGAGATGGTTTAAGACCACATCTAGCGTGACCATCAAAGTTACCCACAACGGCTTACTTTAGCAGATCATCTCTCATCATGGTAGCTAAAATTGTTATTTTTAGATATGAAAAGAAGTTCTTAGCCTATGTAGAGACTGATATTACATATTATTGTGGCCTCTCAAGCTTTCAATGCCCTTTAAATCTCTTCCAATGGAGAGATGGATATTTGAAATGGTATGATGGTTTTCTTAATATAAGAAAAGTAAAAGTTTATTATTTAAGATTTTTGAGCAAATGATAACTCTTTAGTATAAAAAAGGGCTAGGTATCATAAAAACTTTAAGATGTCGCATTTTATTTTATTGGAAGAGATCCAGTTACCATCCAGCATTAAGCGCATACCAGAGACATCAACTTAAAACACTGCAACTTAGCTCAATAATATTAGCAAACTTTAACTTTTTTGTACATGCTCTTAGAGCGAAACCTTGGTTAAAACTAGTATAGAGAAACGAGCAGCCAAATTCTCAATAAAAATTTCTCCCAATACCAACTAGGAGAACTAGCTCTCTTTCTAACATCGTTAACTTGATGAAAAACTTTCTAAGCTCGACGTCCGCTGGTCTGGGACTTATTAATTGATATATTTTTTTAGTACTAGATGGTCCCAACCCGAGGGGGTTATTAATTGAAATATTGACATGTGCAAAAGCAATCCATAGCTTTGATTAATGAGAGGCTATTGTGATCGTTATTTACAGAAGGTTTAAAAAATTACTTGCTCTTTTAAAAATATTTTAAATGCATCATTCAATGGGAGAGCCAATAACCAGCCAGTTAAGTATAAGTTTCTTAAATAAAAAGCTGGTCTTTAAGCAGATATCTTTGATTATTGCTAAATTTATTGATAAAAAGTATTAATAAAGGTACAAGTCAACTTTAGGTTTGGTAGTAATCCATTGTATACAAAGAAATTCACAACATATCAAAATAATAACAAAGCTCTCTAAAAGTTAAGATAATTTTCAATATTTGGGGAAGGTTGACCAGGGGACAAGCACTTCCAATATAGTGGGGGAACTAATGAAATTCAATAATTAAAGACACCCCAGAGGGTCAAGGCCCCTCTTGTTGTCTCCAGGGTCACCAAGTTTAGGGTGGTAGGAAAGGGTAGTTAGGCTGGCTTATACTTGATGCAGCATGTGTAAAGGAAAGGATCAACCTTTAGGAACCATATGGGGAACCATGTGTTGATTGTCCTTCTGTTATGGGGGTCATGTGTCCAAACAACCATGCTTGGAAATGTTCCAATATATGGCTGTGGAAGAGATGGATGGCTTCTTGGATTGTGGGCGCTGTTCCTGTGAAAGATTCCAGTACCATTGTATGTATCATCCATATTGCTATTGCTACTATTAACATCCTGAGAGATGGGTGGATAGGAAAGTCCATGTTTATAGCGAAAATGTTACTTTCTAGGCTGAATGGTTGTCCATTTTCTTGGCGGAATAGTTGCATGGCCTCTTTCCATACCGCCACTGATGTTGGGCATTGTTCTAAATGGTGGGCTAGGCTTCCATACTGACCTCATATTGTACATGAGGTGAGTGGCATTTGACTGTTTAGCTGTATGGTATACTATCCTCATGAACCTCCATATACGTGCTCTAATCCTGGGTTGGAGTAGAGGGTGATGTGTGTATCTCCATACTCTTCTTTGAGTCTCCAGGTTGTAGGATATGTCCATATGGTCCAGGTAGTCTATCCTGGCTATGGTACTTGGGTTTTTCTTATTATATTGTCTGTGACTATTTGGGCATTGATTTCCTGTCTATGGGTTAACCTTAGGCATCCTCAGTGACTGATTTGGCCATTTATGTGGATCCACCATGTCGCTCTTCTCATGGCTAGGAGTATTCGTTTGAAATGTTCAGGAGTGCCGTGTGGTCCTGCAGCTGTAGGATGGGATGCCAGATACTTTATTAATGTATATAGGTGATCTGGGTTTCTTAATTGGAGTGCACGTGTGAAGTTATGTTTTGCTGTCCTGGCCCAATGTGTATCTGGAAGATCTGGGCTAGTCACTTGAGCTATCAGAATCCTAGTATATGGGTCACTTGCTCTACGTAATTAGTAAGCCCCATACCTCCATTTCTTCTAGAGCCAAATAGGGTTTTGAGGCGTACAGGGGAGTTATGGTTGGACCATAGTCATTCTTGTAACAGGGCGTGAATTGTGTTGAAGAAGGATGGTGAGAAAGCGATTGCATGGGCCGTGAACCATATGATTGATAGAATCATAAAGTTGGCTACTGTGACCCTTCTTGTTAGACCTGTTTGGTGTCCATGTAAGGAGGAAATGCGTTTTGTTATTTTGTTTAGAAGTTGATTTTTCATCATGGAGTTGGCGTAACCTCCTGCTTCCAACCATACTCCCAAGTGACTAACAGGACCAGCTGTTGGCTTAGTGGTGAATGGAAGTTTCAGTGAGGTCGTTGCTAATTTTCACCTTCTATGCCTGGTAAGGAGTCTTGATGTTGTATTAGTTTGTTGGCCCTGGGTAGATGGAATCCACTGAGTCTGATATTTCCCCAGGAGTATAATTTCCGTTTTCCCAGTGTTAAGTGATGCATTACTTACGGCTGAGTAATCTTGTATTATCTTTTAAATTCTGCAAGCATCCTGATTGTTGGATATGCAAACCACAAAATCATCAGAGAAGGCCATTATTTTGACTGATGGTTGGCCCTTGACTTTGATTCCTTTGAGGAGTGTGTTTGTATTTTGGATTAGGGGTCTAAGCTAAAATTGCAGAGTAGAGGGCTTAAGGGGTCTCCTTGTTTGAGTTCTCTCTGTGGGATGACTGGGTTGGTTAAGAAGCCTGCTCCCCACATGGCCATGGTAGCAGACTCTGTGAACAGCATCACCCAGTTTATGAATCTGTTTGGGAGCTTTAATTTCTGAAGGCAGTCCCTAAGATAAGTCCAATTCACCCTGTCATATGCCTTTTGTTGGTCTAAAAAGACAAGTGCTCCAGAGGTTTTGGACTGGCAGATATTTGCAACTATGTAGATGTTGCCTCTATAGATCTTCTTGGAACAAATTCATATTGTGATGGGGATATTGCATCTGTTGCTATTTCTCCTAGTCGTTTAGCCATAATTCTTGTGAAAATTTTTGCATCTGTGTTGGTTAAGGAAATTGGACGCCAATTGGAAAGGTCTAGCCTGTCTCCTTTTTTGAACAAAGTGGCATTGTAGGTTTCTTTACTTCCAGGTAGGAGGCATGTTTCCATGATACACTTATTCACTGAAGCTAGAAGAATGTTAGATATGTTAGCAAAATATTTTATGTAAAATTCATAGGGAATCCCATCAGTTCCAGGGCATTTCCCCCTTGGTGCACCATGTATTGCTTCCCATAATTCTTCGTGTGATATTAAGTTGAGTAGAATGTTATTTTGGGCTGCGGTGTTGATATGTGCGCTTCTAAGGATTTTTTAATTTCTCTGGTTTAACTGGATCTGACTATACAATTTCATATAAAACCTGTGTGCATTGGTCGTGACTTCTTTGGGTGTTTCTGCTATGGATTTGTCCAGTCGATGGACCTGTATGTAAACTATCATATTTTTCTGGGCGTGGAATTGGCGGAAAAAGTAGCTTGAGCAAGTTTCTCCATCTTTTATGTTTTTGCCTTTATATTGAACTCCAACTTGGTGTTGGTGTTTGCAGATCAGGGTGTCTAGCTAAGCAGAAACCTCCGCCCATTTGTGACCCATCCAGGGCTGTATCCCATGCTTGGTACATTGTTTTGTAGATGGTCAATTTCAGCCAAGGTGTGTTTGATAATGGCTGTAACTGCCCTGTGTTTTCTGGACGATGTATGTCTAATTTGTTGGATTGTTGATTTTTTAAAGTTTTCCCAGGTGTTTAGTGGGTCCAAGCAAAAAGGTGTTTGGAAATCCTGGGTTGAGGATATTTTATCCGTCCAGGATTGAAATTCAAGTCAGCTAAACTTTCTGGGCGTATTCTTCACCATCTGGGTACTTGGGTATTTAGTTCCGCTGGTTTGTAAATTACCAAATCAAGCCAATGGTTGGAAAATTCAATTTTTGTAGTTTTGAACTTTTGAATTTGGTGATGGAAAATTATTGGTGCAAGTATTAGGTCTATCCTTGACATAGAGACCAGTGTACCATTGTGTACATGTGGGCGTGTCATGTTTTGTAGCAGGGGTAACCTTTTTGATAGCAGATCATATAGTCCCAGGGTGGCCTTTAATACTCGGAGTTTCACATGCCCTCGTGGTATCTCCATTGTGTATGGCCATCAGTTTGTATCTGGGTTAATCCTTAAGTTAATGTCTCCCATTATGAAAGTATTTGCTGGCAGATTATATTTGTGTTAGGGCTGTTAAAAATTCTCTTTGGTCATGTGCACCGTTTGGGGTGTACACACTGGCTATTGTGTGCACTTTAGTGTGCCATGAGAAGGTTACAGTGAGTATGCAGTTGTACAGGAACAAGTTTTTATTGATAATTTTAGAGTATTGGTTTGCGCATACTATCACCCCACAGTGTTGCGACCAAAAAATATTGTTAGGAGGAGCATTTTTTCCATGCCTCCTCCTCTCCCTGTGGACAGTGGGTTTCCTGCACCTCCAGTATATCCACAGGTGGGTTGCGTGGGAGACTCAACTTCTTGGCCTGGGATGTTAAGGCCTTGAGTCCCACTATGTTCAGCGTTCCTATCTCTACTGAGACACCCAATGTGCCTCAGGAGCGGTTAGCAGGGCCCCTGGCCCTACTCCCTCGCTCACATTGCTCTCCAATGCACCTCTGCTGCAGAGAGCATAACCATGAGTAGGAGTTGGGTGTATTCTGCCCCTTTTGTCACCGCTGTTTTCACTCCTCTATTAGGTTTGCTTGGTTTCAATTTATCATTGTGGTGCACTTGTGTGCTTTTATTGGCTACATTATTTTCTTGTGCATTCCATTGTTGATTTTCCTTCCCAATTGGGTTAAATTCCACAATTTCAGGGGGTGCACTGAACCTCAGTTTTGCTGCATTCATTTCCAAAATGGGTTCCACTGAATTCAATCTGTTCAGATTCTGTGTTTGGTTTTCTGCGGGATCTGATTGGTTTATTGACTCAAATTTGTCCATGTCTTCCTGGATCTTCTCTGGCAATATGGATGATTCCTCCGAGGCCTTTGCCTTGGCCGCGGCCAGCTTGCAAGCTTGTTTGGCCATTTTTCATTCTTTTGGGAAATAGGTCAATTATTTTATATTGCCCATGTTCTCCACAGTTGCAAGCTTGTGTGGTATCCGTGATTTTGGCGTACTCTGAGTTGTCTTCAACCATTTTCTCCTCACAGATTTTATATCTCTCAGGCCTTCTTTTATGGGGAAGCGTGAATCTTGTGCCCAAAGGCCCGGCAGTGGTTGCATATGGGGGTGCGCTTTCCACTGTTGTGTGGAACAGCTGGGTTTTTTTCCCATCAATGGTGAAGGATGCTATATGAGGGATTTTGTTATATCCTCTACTACATCCTGGTTTGGGGAAATAATTGCTATTGCCTTTACAATGCTAAGGGTCAGCATCAGCTGGAATCTTTGCATCTTGAAATGTTTGATTTCTCTGTAGGCTTCTAAGCCTTCTTGGAGATGTCTTTCAACTACTGTGCACGCCAGTGTGGTCAGAAGATAATCAAAAATTATAAAAATGTCTTTTTGATTCATTCCAACAGGTGCGTTTGGTCAGTACCAAATGCTGTCCATCAGGAAGGTTGAGTACTACTATGACCTTTGTTGCTTCATTCGCTTCTTCTGCAGTTTTGAACCCAAGATCTACCCAACCTCTGCGTATAGTATGGTTTGTTAAGTACACCGCGTGCAGGAAAAATTCATGTTGGGCTTTGCCAAACATTTCCCACATTGTTGGTGTTTCTACGCCCAGGAAAACTCATATCCCATGTTCCATCAATGACAGTGGTTGCGTTTGGGACACCTCCATATAGCTGCAGTATTTTACCAAAAAAATTAATGAAACCTGCTGAAGGCGCCACCTCGGGTTTTTTATTTTTACCAAGATTTTTGTTTGTACCTGTGCACTTGGTACCTTTGGTTGGTGCAGGTCCAGGTCCGCTGCCTTTTACCACGTTTGCCCAGCTCTTTGCTTTATTATTCATACTCATCTCACTTGGTATTGATTATCAAATTGTGCTGTTTGAATTGAATCATATTACTAAAAGTGATAGTAATCAAAAAGAAAAAGTCAAGATAATTATAAAATGAGGAGACTATATATACAAAATGGACCTTGTTATTAAATGACTAATGCATATATAAAATTTTAACAGAAAAGTTACTATATCTATCAATTTTGATTTATTGCGGGGAAGGCTGACCATGGGATGTACACTTCCAAATATGACTCAGAAGAGACAAAACTTAGTACCAGGGAAGGCACCCCAGAGAAGCGATGCTATCTCTTGTTGCCAGCGGGAACGCCACTTATGGGGATGGGGAGGGAACGTGTGGAGGGGCTGTAGCCACAACTGAACATCTGTGGAGGAAGGGGTCTGATTTGATGAACCAGACTGGGAACCAGGAGGAGACCAGCTGTCAGCAACGTGGTGAAGGTATCCAAACATCCAACTATCTATCAATTTAACCACTTTATAAATATAGCATGCATTTTATTTAGTAGTAATATTTGCTTTAGGATTTCTCAGCATTTATCAGAAATGTAAGTTATAATGCCTTTAAAAACCTGCTCTCATATTTAAGAGCCAGGAATACAATATATGTCTAGCATATATTTGGAAATCCGGCCAGTTCAGTAGCCAGTGGTCATATGTCACACTTATATCAGCAATTTATGAAAAACTAAAATAATACTATATAAAAATTAATCTTAAAATATGCACATGCAGTTAGAAGTTTAAAAGTAAAACTTTTTGTAAGGGTCATATTGGGATAGATTCTTTTTTAACTACAGCTAAAAGTAATTTCAGTACTAGTATGGACTTTAGTTTTAGAACTTAACCAAATCAGTTATAAAGCAACTTACTAAAGTTTTTTCCCTAAATTTTTTTAAGTACTCTAAATAGAGATTATTGGCATTATTGTTGATCTAAGGGCTAACTTTAAAGTTAATATGACTACAGACTAATTTGAGGGAGACAGGATACTGAGGAACCTCAGATAGAGTTTTTATGAGCAAGGGAATCTCCACCTCAAAAACAGTTTTGCATCACAAAAATGTGGAATTTAATGTCATGAAGCAGAATAAATGATACGAGGGAAGCTAAGTTCCAGAGATTAAGCTTTTGCCTTGCAATTGCTAATTGTATGGGATAAGTTTTTCCTTAAGATGAGAAGCATAGAAGAAGAAAAAAGGTCTATTTTCTTTTCTAAAAGGACGATTTATAGGTCAAGCTGGATAATTATATATCTCAAAAAACAGAGTTGCAACTGTAATTTTAAGATTAAAAAAGTAGAAAAAGAGTTGTAAAACTTTCCTTTTTCGTTGCTATCACTAATTGCAACTGACTCAATTTAAGACTGGTAAGTTTAATAATCAACATGAGGTGATGATTTTTCACCCAATGTCAGGTAAAGGTTGGGCGAGCGTAGTAAAAAAACATAGGGTAAATCTTTACACCATCCAAAGTTTGAAAATGCCCTAGCAATACCAATGGTCTAGATAAAAATAAGAAAACAGCAGCGAGTACTTCTCCAGAGATTTTAGCCTGGCAAGCAAAATGCAACCAGGACATCAAAGCTCCACATTGTCAGCCCCTTGTCATCAGTGGAGCACGGGGCTCATGTTTTTCTGGATATTAATTTAACAGCACATTGGAATAAATTCTGCGGTGATGTGCACAAACACTTCCCAGCCACTGTATATGTTGCGCCACATTCTATGACCTGTGAATGGCTGGACCTTGGGTTTAAAATAGTGCAAGCAGAGGACTCCACTGCACAGGTTGCACATAGTGGTCATCTCCCAGATGGTCAATTGTTGGTTTAAACGAAGCGCACACGTTGGACTAAATCTAACCAGATATTAGTCACTTTTGACATTCTCCCCACAACGATGAAATGTGAAGTACTGGAGCACCACTCTCAGTTAGGCTTATAAGCTAAGGGGAACTTCACTCTTTTTAAATAAAGCACTTCACGCTTATGCCAGAGCTGAGCAAAGGCAAAGAAATTGCAGTGATTACCCCAACTGAAGTCATCATAGAAGACCCAACACTAATTCCCCACACTGAAGTTGTCAATAATGATGGGCAGGAATCCCGCACATTCCATATTATGGTGGATAGCACGCCTCATATCTGCACCTTTTGTCATGCTTTTGGCCATAAGGCACACACCTTCCCTTCCAGAGAGAGCATCAACCAAAATTGAAATCCTCCTTGATGCAATAAGAAGCGCTTAATCCCATTACAAACCTGCCATTGACACCAATGCTGCCTTCCCATGGAGTGTACAGGGATTTTACATTCAGGTAGAACCTGTGTCCCCAAAAGAACGCAAAAAGACCAAACAGGCCCATAGAGCAGCGGCCAAGGCAGCAGCATTAGCAGCGTCCATGATCCTGTCTGCCCATACCCAAGTTGATATCGAGTCATTTGCAGCTGAAGCATCTTGAGAATCTACTCACCAATCAGATTGGCCAAACAACCTTCAGAAACAGGTGTTTAAGTTGTATTTATCCATGCAAAGTTACTATGTATTTATAGAAACTAATACCCCCAACCCAACCCTCCCTGACTTTTTGTTGACCTCTGATGGTGCACTTCAGGAGCACCGCAATACAAATTGTCATCCTAAAAAACACCGAACCCATAACTAAAACCAACACAAAGGATAACCTCAAGGACTTGAACTCACCACCAAACACATGGTTGCAGTCCAAAGCAGCTGAGTTAGAAGTGCAAGAAGGGCAAGGGGGCCCTTCCCATTGCACCTAAGGTGAGATGGGGGATCCTTCACAAAAGGGACGTTGAACATTGGTGGACCAAGGCCTCGCTGTCCCAGTCTAGGAAACTGAGTTTTTAAAAAACAATTTACCTGTGGACATCCTGATCATTTAGGAAACTCACTGTCCACACGGTGATGAGGAAACATGAACAACCATGTTCCTCCCCTCCCTTTCTTTTTGGTCGCTGCACTATGAGGTTGCTTATATGTGCAACCCATAGCTTTAATTTATATGCAATAATTAGCATTTCATTGGTTGGGTGCTGGTCATCTCCTTTTAATATGACGATGAATTGCAAACTACAGTTAATGTTTACACCCCAACCTGTGCATGGACTTGCCAGATTTCCTCTTAGCTGTAACTTCCTTCCCACTTCCACCTGATCCAGTTCTAGTGGCCGACCTGAACGATGGACAACCTGAGTACCAACTTCTGGCCTTCAACGCCTACCCCCACAGTTATTTTTACTCTGCGTTCTAAAAGCCACCTTGGGGCTTTTTGATACCCTCCCCAATCATGCAATGTTGCTAATCAACATGTCCCGTCCCCATTTGCACAATAACCAGCTGATTTCTATGCCCCACATTGACCTTATTCTTGCCACATTGAACTTTTGCCCAAATTGTGCACTTTAAGATGACAAAATTCGATTTCTCCAACCACAGGAAGGTAAAATATCCTTCAATTTATCAAGCAAAGCAGTACAAGGCGCTAAAATGGTGCAAACTTTGTCCTGCCAAGACTATGTCGCCCATGTTTTCAGCATGGGTGGACGCCAAAACTTATTCACTGGGTTTTGCCACACCGTTCTGTGCTGACCCACTTTCTACCTGGTCAACCTTCAAAGCAAACACCAACCTTCAGGCACGCCACATCTCATCACATCACTCTCAGGATGCCTCAGCATTCCATAAACACACACTAGTGAAAGTGAACCATCTGGAGTCTAATGTCTCGCTTTAGGGTACAGCCCAGCTTGGGGTCATAAGTGGGTTTAAGTGTCTGCTTGTTTTAACGCACTGGTAAGACAACACAAAATTGCATTTGTGTTCAGTTCAAAGCAAAAAATATAACGGCGGGTGACATGTGCTTCTCCTATTTTTTCTGAAAATTCTTCACAACATGACAGAGCTTAGCTTGCAAACAGGTGAGGCGGCCAGACAACTCAATAAAAGACACTCCAGCCAAAATGGCAGTTGAAGTTTGAAACTTTTACTCTAAGATATATATGTCCAAACCAGTTGAACCATACAGAATTAATGAGTTTCCTGATTGCGCACATACCTGCATCATTTCCTGATACCTGGAGTTAATGAATTTAATTACTTGGAGAAAAATATTGTTATGCCATTTATGGTGCACCATACAAGAAAGTGCCCAGATCCAGATAAGATTCCATATGAGTTCTACTAAAAAATATTTTTAATTATTTCTCCTCTATGACGCTTGCCTCAATGAACAAATTTTTTTTATTAACGCTCTTTTTCCTGGGGTTCAGGAGGCCTACATGATAATACTATATAAGAAAGGGGATAAGATGGACTTGGCGAACTGGCGCCCCATATCACTTACTGATATAGGTACTAGATTATTCACCAAAATCATGTCCAACCTCCCAGGGTAAGTTGCTTCTAAAATGATTTTCTCTGAGCAGTTCGGTTTTATCTGCAAGTGGATAATATAGGACAACATACTCACCGTAGCCAACGTCTGCCAATACATGGCTATTAGTGCGCTTTTGTTCTTAGACCAGCAGAAAGCTTTTTTTAAGGTCAACTGAGATTACCTCAAAGCCTGCCTTTACAAATTCCACCTCCCCTATCATTTCATTTATTGGGTGATGTTGCATATGGAATTTGCCACAATGGCTGTGCATGGCCCTGGCTTCTTCACGGATGCAGTCCGCCCTCAAATGGGCCTGCGCCAAGGGGACCCTCTTAGCCCACTCTTGTATAACTTCAGCCTTGACCCACTTCTTTGAAATATGAATTCCCGCCTTACTGGTGTCCATGTGTAAGGCCAAACATTGGTTAAGATGTTGGCATTTGCTGATGATTGTGAGTTTGGGGGTGTCTAAAACCAAGATGCATGTGCGCTGGAGGATACTATCCAAGATTATACCAGGTTAAGTAACGCTGTACTTAACACCTCCAAAACTTAAATTATTCTTCTTGGTCACTTACAAGCCCGCTGGTCACCAGCACCCTGTTTCCTACCTACTTCAGCATTTAGCACACGGTTTTGCTTGCCCCGCCTACCCCATACCGCCCCACTTGTGCTCCTTTTTGTGCCAAGACCCACTGCTGGTCCGGTACACCATTTGGGTGTGTGGCTGGAGGCGGGAGAGTACGCCTCATCAGAGAGAATCACCACATCCTCACCAATGTCACAAAGCGCATTGCTTCCCTAAGAGCCCACCAGACTACCTTTCAGGCCAGGTTGTGCTTGCCAACTCTATGCTCATATATAAAGTCTGGTTTGTGGCCCATTTTATCACCTTCTTTCTTCACCTCATTATACGATCTCCTACAAGGGTGACTTTGGTTAAAACGCCCTCCGCCAGTGCGCCTGGATGTCATGTTTGGCCCTCATCATAGTGCTAGTATGAGCCTACACAACTTCAAGGCCCAAGCCACCCAAAATTTTGGCACCTGGATTGCTGCAGTCACCAACCCCACACTCCAAGCCTAATACTGGTCACACGTGGCCCGCTACAACTTTTCCCACGCCCTGGGCCTCAGCAATCTTACCCACACCCATTCTCTGTTAAAATATATTGCCTTGCATCCCTCTGCTTCTGGCCCGCATGGGACGTCATCCCACTTCAAAAGAATTCTACTCTCCATGTGGAGCGCTGAGTGGAGAATTATAATCAATGGGAACACCGCCCAGAGGGGTATCCCTACTCCCAAATTAATATAGGAAGTACAAGGGCAAGCCTTTATTAATGGCTTGATACCCAGGGGGTCCCAAATCATGGCGTGAGTAAATTATCTGGACAAGTTGGACATCCCATACTCACTAGAACCAAGAAATCCATCTGGAAGTACATTCATCACACTCTTTTGCAGCCACAAGTTCTTTCCCATGTGTGGAGCTGATTAAAATGGTATACCATACTGCTGAGCAATCCAACCCATCACACACCTCATGTGTTGTGTGCAACAAATATGGGACTTTTGGTCCACCGCTTGAAAGAGTGCTCCCCTCTAAAAGCGATCTGGCCCAGGGTTCAGCATCTCTTTTGCCTGGCTCAAACACAGAACTTCAGCCTCTTTAAGGACATCTTCGCCCTGTTCTTGAATTCCTCTATACAACTTTCCCTCCAAGCCTTAGTGGTTGCAATTGCTATGTGGACTATCCACACGGTTGTCTTGGATGCCATTTCATGCTATACTCCCACCCTTCAGGAAGCTGTACGCCGATTTTAAACACACCTTATGGATCACTTTCAAGCATGGTTATATGGTTATATGTCATCCTGTCAGCGACATTTGGTCTCATCCTGGTTTCCAGTATGATTCATCACTTTAGACCCTTTCCTTCATGCATGCTCAATAGTGGCGCAATCCTATACTCATGATACCCCTCTTCCTTTAATTGGCGTTCCCACTGGCAACAGGAGACAGCATTAGCTTCTCTGAGGTACCACTAGCTTTTATTAGTGCTTAAAATTTTACATATTGAAAGTGTCCATCTCAAGGTCTGCCTTTCCCAAATAAAATTTAGACTTAAAAATTAGCAACAAAAAAAGCTTATATGTAATGCTATAACATAGCATATCTCAGTTACTTTTAATTTAAAAAGATCTCATGTGACTGTTTCCACTCAGGTCCTTTAATTTTCCCATGGATATAGTAACAATACATAAAACAACCCTAGTCATGTAACAGTTCTACTTGATATTTTATAATCCTAAATGTGCCTTTATCCATTAAAATATCAAATTGGCTAATCTATTAACTTTCCTCTTCCTGCTATATGTACATTAGTGAGCTTTAATATTATTTTTTAAATATATTTTCATCACATCAGCTACAGTGCTCCCTTATATATAGTATTATGCAAAATAGCTCCTCCCTAGGCTTTCTAGGATCTATCCTTAGCACTCAAACGCACTTTATACAATTTCATATAACTTATAAGCTGTGTCGCTGACATACTAATTTGGCTACTTTTTAATGCTTATATCTATCATTCTCAACAGCAAGGCCTTAAACCTCTTAGTATCAAGTAGTTTAGCCTTGGTCAAGATAAATACCAAAGTCTGGGACTAAAAAGCGTCTAAAACTTGTATAAGTTCCTTTTTTTAGTACTAGATGGTAACTTGTATAAGTTCCTCATGTCGCCTTGTCTAACACTTATGGTCATTTCTTTTTGCTTTGTCGTGTAAGATTACTCTAGTGGGTTTTAAGCTCGTTCTTGTTCTGAGGTAATTGACCAATTATAGATCTTTTATCCACACTAAAAGATATACCTGAGTGTCTTTTAGATTCGCCTCTCTTATCATAAGTACATTGTTGCAGATCCTTAAGGCCCTTGTGAGGTAAGTGCAAGATGTTCATGCAGCATACTTTAAGCTTCATTAAGTCTTATGTCACTTCCTCTATGTCCTATAATTTCTGCTGCAATCTTTTCTCTGAGTCTTCTTAGGCCACATATTTTGCCAATCTTTATGACTAATTACTCCTCTCATTTGAAGTCCTACATATGGACTTACTATACTGTTAATTGTAAGAACATCAATGTAGGGTAAGATTCGCTGCAAGCTTCTATTTTTCTTTTGCTTGCCTGCCAGAAGTGACCCTACTTAGATCCTGATTTTAAAATCATAGAATTATATTATAGTCCATTTGATATGCTTGGCACAAATATCCTTTCCAAATGCATTTACCTTATTTCTCAGTTCCATTATGCCCTACTCAGGAACTAAGTTTTGGTATTGTTCAGTTTCTTCTTTAGCACCCCATCTTCAAATTACGCTAAATAGGAACTTGAGCTTAGCTTAGCCCTACCTCACAATCTGGTAAGTGACCTTGGTAACATGCCATGCCTAACATTTATCAAAACACTGCTTCATATGTGCTTTTTCTATAATTCTTGTAGCTTACCAGGAATAAATCTTCAACTTTAGTTGAGCCATTTATAACACTTACAAAGGAGCAAGTGAACATAAATTCTTTAAAATTATGATTTAGTTAAACTCTCTGTTATGATATATAATAAGGATAAAGAATAACACTTTACCTAAAAGCTTAATCAGATGAAACTGAATTATATAAAAATGATTAGTCTCAAGTTTCATCTAATAAAATTTGGGGCTGGCTAATAAGAAATGAATATTGTTATAGCACACAAAGAAAAAGGAAATAGTAATGTTGAGGGACCTTAATATGAAGAGTTTTAGAAAAGTATAAAAGAAAGGATCACTGCTTTATTATCATATGAACAATGCTATTTAAGAGGTTAACCAGAACAATTTAAAGATTCAATATTTGAAAATATTAAATAGTATAGAACCTTCTCCAGTATGATATCCTAAGTAATTTTTTTATATTAGAAATGACTTCATAATTTCTAACAGTTTAATATATTGAAAAATTTTCTAAAACTTTTTCTTTCTCGTTGCAATCACTATTGCAACCTATTCAATTCAAGACTGAATCTAGTTTGATAATCTCACAGAGGAGATTAGTCTGCGCCCATGTCAGGGAGCAGTTGGGCAAGCAAGGTAAGAGGAGCAGGTGGAAGGCCCGCGACCTCCAACGTTCAAAAACGCCCCGGAGAACCCAACAGAATTGACAAAGATACTAAAAAACTGGTGGTCACTATTTCCCCGGAGATACTTGCATGGCAAGCACGATGCAACCAGTACATCAACACGCCACACTCCCAGCCACTTTCATTGGTGGAATTCGGAGTCCACATGTTTCTGGACATCCAAAAAACGGCCTTATGGGAAAAATTTTGTGAAGATGTACACACAATTTTCCTGACTGCAGTGTATGTTGCACCTCACTCCATGTCACGCGGTTGGCTGGACCTAGGTTTTGAAAGCAAAATGGCAGCAGATGAGGCTGCAGCGGTGCGCGTAGTGGTCAACCTCCCCAAAGGGCAATGGGTCATCAAAACTAAATGCATCAGATGGACAAAATCAAACCAAATTTTCCTCACGTTCAACTTTTTGCCTACTATGGTAAAATGTGACAATTTGAACAACACCTGAAAGATGGTCTCGCCATATATGGCGAAATACAATCTTTCAAAATGCAACGCTTCACACTGATGCCACACCTGTGCACCAGCAAAGCCATTGCAGTTCTGACCCCAACTGAGGAGATTGCGAAGGACCTAACCCAGATCCCGCACTCCACTTATATTGATATTGCAGGGCATACTACCCACCCATTCCGGGTGACTGTGGACAGCGCGCCCCCCATTTGCACCCACTGTGACGCATTTGGCCATAAGGCACATGTATGCCCCATCAAGGAGGGCGTCACATTCCAAGAGCACCCCTCAGCGGCCATGGCCAGCGGAGAGGTGCACTATGAACCAACCGCAAGCACCAAGGAGGCCTTCCCGTGGGGAGCACAAGGCTGCTACCTACTGGTAAAGCCTATCTCCCCACAAGAGCGGAAGAAGGCTAAGCAGGCCTGTAGGGCTGCAGCCAAGGAAGCGGCCAAAGCCACCACTGCCATACCACACTAACAACGCCAGGAGGACATGGTGACCTTCATGGCGGGAGCAACTCGGGAATCCATCAACCAATCAAATTGGGAAGCCCATGCTGAGTGGGCCACTCAATCTGAGGATCTGATGGGAGATTCGATCTCACCCAATTGTTGCACCCAAGCTCCAATCAAAACTGACTAGGGACCCATCCCAACTAGAAATTTTTTTTGACCCACTCAATGGTGTACCAAACTCACCCACACCGCAAAAAATTCATCTGACGTCAGGAAAACAAAAAGTGAAGGCTAAAGCCAACGCGACTCTTTCTGCAAAAATCAACAAAAACTCCAATAGCATTGCTGCTAACACCCACGCTGCTGTGAAGGCCCGCGGGGATCTAGAAGAGGATGGTGGGCATGAGTGCCCACCCCCTCGCACCTAAGGTGTGATGGGGGAAACCTTCACCATAGGGACATTGAATATCGCCAGACTCAAGGCCTCCCCATCCTGGGCTAGGAAACTGAGTTTTTTACAACACAATTTACCTGTGGATATCCTGGCCATCCAGGAGTCCCACTGTCCATGAGGTTCCGAGGAAGCTTGGAAAACAATGCTCCTCCCAGCCCTATCCTTTTGGTCAAAACACTGTGGGGTGCTAATTCAGAAAAATAATTTTTTCAAATTCTTATCCTCAGAAACATTCCTAATTGGCCGAGTGCTTATTGTCACCTTCTTGTGGGCTGACATAGCACATGCAATTATCAACATCTATGCCCCAAATGGTGCACGCAAGCGTCAGGAATTTTTCTCATCAGTCAAATCCCTCCCGCTACCCTCAGACTCCTTCATAGTCAGCGACATGAACTGTTAGCTAAACACATCAATGGACTGGTGGCCTTCCTCACCCCACGCCCCCCAGGGTCACATAGAACTACGCGTTCTAAAGGCCACCCTCGGGTTAATGGATGCGCTGCTGCAGCATGCACCGCTGCTCAAAAATATAACACAGCCCCACATCCACAACGGCCAATTAAGGTCCATGACCCACATCAACATTATTCTAACTGTCGGCGAAATTCCAACCCCACATCTACGACTTCAAGACAACAAAATTGGAATTCTCCGACCATTGACTGGTCTCGCTAACCTACCACCTACCTGTCATGGCTGCTAAGGCCCCACATTGGTACAAAATCTGCCCCCTGAGCTCGGGTCGCCAGGATTTTCCATGTGGGTAGACAAGAGGCAACTATGGCAAAAAGTTTGTTACACTGTTTTGCGTGGACCCCATTTCCACATGGGCAACTTTCAAAGATGACACCATCCGCCACTCTCGCCATCTCTCCTCCAGATGCTCATGAGCCACATCAGCGGTTATCTCGCACGCTCTGGCAGAATTGGCATACTTAGAGTCCAACATCCCAGTTACAGGATACAGCTCTGCATGGGGATGGAAGTGGGTGGAGGCAGCTGCCCACCTCAACGCACTTGAAAGACAACACAAACATCGGGTTTGTGTTCAGTACAGGGCCACACGCATCACAAAAGATGACAAGTGCACCGCACATTTCTTTAAAAATTTTTTTGCACCATGCCAGAGCGTGGCCTGCACACAGGTGCAAAGATTGGATAATTCCATTGTGGATACACCGGCCAAAGTGGCAATCAAAATGCAACAGTATTACTCCAAGTTGTACCGCTCTGACCCAAATCAGCTGGCTGAAGTGGCGGAATTTCTTGACCAAGCCCACATCCGCTCCATTTTCCAATATCCAGAAATAATGAATTTGATTACTCCAAACAAATTATGGACAGCCATTTGCGGTGCACCAAACTGAAAATGCCCAGGCCCAGATGGCATTCCATATGAATTCTACAAAAAATATTTCAAATATATATCCCCATTGCTACTCGCCTCACTTAACCAAAGCCTGATGGAAATGCGCCTCCTACCAGGAGAACATGAGGCCTTCACTGTCACACTCTTCAAGAAAGGGGATAAGCTAGACTTAGCCAACTGGCGCCCCATTTCTCTAACAAACACAGACACTAAAATTTTAACAAAAATCATGGCTAACTGTTTAGGGACTGTAGCATCTGCCACCATCTCCCCAGAACAATTTGGTTTCATACCCAGAAGGTCGATTTGGGATAACGTGCACTCTGTGGCTAATGTATGTCAGTCCACAGCCTCTGGGGCACTTGTATTCTTGGACCAACAAAAAGCCTATGATAGAGTAAAATGGGAATACCTCAGGGCATGCCTCCATCAATTCCGCCTACCCCCTCGCTTCATCAACTGGGTAATGCTGCTCACAGAATCAGCAACAATGGCAGTGCGTGGCCCTGGCTTCCTAATGGAAGTAGTCCGCCCTCAAAGGGGCTTGCGACAAGGGGACCCCCTTAGCCCGCTCTTATACAACTTCAGCCTTGACCCACTACTGCGAAATGTGAATGCCCAACTCACTGGGGTCCACATGCCAGGCCAAGCCCTAGTTAACATAATGGCGTTTGCAGATGATTGTGTGGTGGGGGTGGCTAATAATCAAGATGCACGCAAGCTTGAAGTTCTCATCCAGGAGTATTCCTGGGTAAGCAACGCGGCACTGAACGCTTCCAAAACCGAAATCATCCTCCTTGGTCAGTTTCAGAACTGCTGGACCCCAGCAATTAGTTCCCAACCTGGCCCATCTGCTCGCCCACGTCTTCGCCCTACTAATTCAAAACACACCGCCCCACTGGTGCTCCCCTTCGTGCCACATCCTACCATAGGACCAGTACGCCATCTGGGCGTGTGGATAGAGGCAGGCGGATACGCGTCAGCAGTAATGGAGTACCGTATTCTGGATAACATGACGAAGTGAATCGCCTCTCTCAGAGTCCACCCTACTTCCCTTACTGGCAGGATTGTTTTATCCAACTCCATGCTCCTCTCCAAAGTCTGGTTTGGAGCTCATGCCATCCCCTTCTCCCCAAGCTTCTACAAATCCTTGTACGCCTTGCTGCAAGGATGGCCTTGGTCAGGCCGCCTTCCACCAGTGCGGTTAGAGGTCATGTTTGGCCCTCAACATCATGGTGGCATGGGCCTGCTTAAATTCAAAGCCCATGCCACCAAGACTCTGGGTACCTGGATTGCGGCCATCACCACCCCTACACTCCCCTCCCAACACTGGTCTCGCGCAGCCCGCTCCAACTTCTTCCGCGCCTTGGGCCTCAACAATCCATCAAACCCCCGCTCCCTGATGAAATACCTCGCATCACACACATCGGCCACAGGTCCTCACGGGACCAAAACCCACTACAAACGAATCCTACTCTCCATGCGAAGCGCAGAGTGGAGAGTTCGTATTAGTGGACATACAACCCGAAGAGGCCGCCCCTCTCCTCAGTTCACATAAGAGGTACAGGGGCTACCCATCCATGATGGCGTGATCCCCATTCGACCCCATGTTCTATCCAGGGTGGACTACCTGGACATGATGGATATCCCTTACTCCATTGAGACCCAAAAAATATCTGGAAATATGTACACCATCCTCTTTTGCAACCTCAAGTCCTCTCCCATGTGTGGCGCTGCCTGAGGCGGGTGTATCGTACAGCTGAGCGCTCTAACGCTTTACACTCATCCTGTGTCATGTGTGGCCATTATGGAACGCTGTTTCACCGCCTGGAGAAGTGCCCTACCTCTAAAGTGATATGGCGCGAAGTTCAACGTCTTCTGGGCCAGGATCAAACGCATCCCTTCAGTCTGTCAAGAGATATGTTCGCTCTAACAATGGCCTCCCCCTTCTGCCCTCCCTTCATGCTTTGGTGGTTGCAATCGCCATGTGGATCATCCACACGATTGTCTTAGATGCCATCGCAGGCTCCACCCCCACCCTCCCAGAAGCGGTACACAGATTCTGGTCCCATTTGGTGGACCACTTTCAAGCGTGGATGTTTGGATACCTCCCACCACATCGCCGACAGCTGGTCTCTTCCTGGTTCCCAGTCTGGTTCATCAAATCAGACCCCTTCCTCCACACATGCTCAATTGTGGCTATGGCCCCTTCACACGTTTCCTCCCCCTCCCCAAAAGTGGCGTTCCCGCTGGCAACAGAAGATAGCATCGCTTCTCTGGGGTGCCTCCCCTTGTACTAAGTTTTGTCTCTTCTTAGTCATATTTGGAAGTGTCCGTCCCATGGTCGGCCTTCCCCACAATAAATTTAAAAAAAATATATTGAAAAATTACTAGAGTTTCTTATGTCATATTAGCTTATAGCACGTTTATACAATATACATATATCCTAACTTCTAATAAATTCTATTTATGGAAGGATTACTCTCAATTGAAATCCAGGGAGAAATGGTTTCTATTTAACTGAGGCAAGTTGACCAGGGGATAAGCAATACCAAAAAATATAGGGGAAAGGGGCAAGGCGAAGTGGAACTGAATTAGGCACCCCAGAGTAGACGAGCTACCCCTGTTGCCAGCCAGTACTGCCAGGTGTGGGGGGTGTTGGGTACTCTACTATGAGGGGGTTTCCCCTGTTATGTAGCAGGTGTGTAGGAAGATGTCCATTTGTAAAAACCATACTGGGAACCATGACTCTACGAGCCTTTGCTGCCTCAGCTTCATGTATCCATAAAGCAAGGCTTGGAAGTGTTCCAGTAGGTGGACGTGGAATCTATTGATTGTCTCACGGACGGTTGGTATGATATCCCTGAATGCATCCAAAGTAATGGTGTTGATTGTCCAAATTGCAATGGTTACTATTAAGGGTTGGAGGGTAGGTGGTATTGGGGACTCAATCTGCAGCACGAGGAGGCTTCTTAAGATGGAAAATTCATGGTTGTTCTGGATAAAAGAAGGCGCTCAACTTCCTGCCATATGGCTCTTAATGGGGGACATGTTTCGAGGTGGTGGTGTAGAGTGCCTTCCCCTTCACACACTGCGCACTCCGCATGCAGATTTAGTGCAATCTGTGGTCCTATATGTTCTTCTAAGGCAGCGCCAGGTGTTAGCTCTTATCCTTGCTAAAGGAACGGATGGCGTGTCAGCCTTCATATTGTCTTCTGCTGTGTGAGGTCATATGGGATGTCTTGAGCGTCCAGGTAGTCTATTCTTGCTATGTCCAGGGTCCCATCATGAATGTCCCTCTAGGAGTTGTTCTCTGGGTTCTTTAGCGTAAAAGGACTCTGGGTCTGCTCCTTCCCTGACTAGTGCCTGTGATAATGACGGTTTACCCCATGTGTCAAATGGTGCAGAGGAGCTGTTTGAAGTGTGGGGGAGTTCCATTAGGGCCCACTGCAGTAAGGTAGTTTTCAAGGTATGTGAGAAGTCTGGATGGGTTGTGTGGGTTGGATAGCCTTAGCGCCTGTGTAAAGCTGGCCAAAGCTGCTCTGGACCAGTATTGTTGCGGGAGGTCTGTGGCAGATACTTCCTTTATCCAGGTACCCAGTATTCAGTTGGCATCGACCTCAAAGTTCATTAGGCCAATGCCTCCACTGGAGCGTGGGCCAAAGAGTGTTCCCACCCATTCAGGTGGCTATGTCCTGGGACACAGCCAGCCCTGGATGAGTGTGCGGATTAAGGACATGAAGGCTGGTGAGAAGAATATTGCGTGTGCAGGGAACCACAGCATCAGGAGGATGAGTGAGTTGGCAACTGTCACTCGCCCTGTTAGTCCTGGGGATCTTCCCTTATGGGAGGCGACTCAGTTGGTCATCCGCTGTAGTAGGTTGCTTTCCATTGTCTCATTGGCATATCCCCCTGTTTCCAGCCATACCCCTAGGTGGCGGATAGGGTTGGTTGAAGGAAGTGATGAAAAGGGTAGGATGAGTGGGTTGTTCCTTCGTGGGGCGCTGTGAGGTTTGGGTGTTGTAGCCCAGTTGTTGGTGTACTTGCCTAGAAGGATTATTTCCGTTTACTTTTTTGTTGAGCGATGCATTGCTCACAATGGAATACTCCTCCATGGTGCGTTCCAGTAAGTGGGCATCATTTTTGTTGTCTATACCTGTTACGCAGTCATCCGCAAAGGCTAGTATATTGACTGGTGACTGGCCTTGTGCAGTTATGCTCATGAGGCGTGATTAAGCAATGCGAAGGAGTGGATCTAAGATGAAGTTGTATAGCAGTGGGCTGAGGGGGACCCCTGTTTGATCTCTCTGCATGGTGTGATCTTGTTGGTTAAAAAGCCTGGGCCACATACAGCCATGGATGCTGATTCTGTGAGGAGCATCGCCCAGTTTATATATCTGGGTGTGAGTTTGAAGGCGCTCAGGCATTCATTCAGGTATGGCCAGCTAACGTGGTCGTATGTCTTCTCCTGGTCTAGGAATACCAGGGCTCCAGATGCTTTGGATTGGCATATGTTGGCAACTGAGTGTATATTGGTCCATATTGAGCGCCCTGGTATGAACCCAAATTGATTGAGTGACAGGATATTGGAGGCTATTGTGCCTAATCTGGATGCTAGATTTTTTGTAAGTAGCTTTGTATCTATGTTAGAGAGTGCGATTGAGTGCCAGTTGGCCAGGTCCAAAAATGTCACCCTTTTTATACAGGGTTATGACATAGGAGTCCTGGTCGCCAGGTAGGAGACGTGTCTACAGCAGGCATTGGTTCATGGATGGTAAAAGGAGGAGGCAATTTGCTTGAAGTATTTCTTATAAACTTTGTAGGGTATCCCGTCTGGTCCTAGGCATTTCCTATAAGGTGCATTGCTGACTGTGTCCCAGAGAGCCTCCTTTTTTATTATGTTTAAGAGTTTGTAGTCTGGTGGTGTGCTCTGTATTCATGCTGTTTGTATAAATTTATAATTTTTTGGGGTCCATTAGAGTGTTTTAATATAGTTTGGTGTAATAGCGGTATACTTCCGCCTTGACCTCCATTAGGTCAGTTGCCACGGTGCTGTCAACTTTGCAGACCTGTGTGCACACAGGCTGGCTGCCGCGGGAGTGGAATAAGCAAAAAAAGTATGTTGAGAAGGTTTTGCCTTCTTTTATGAACTTACCTTTTCTTGATACCTTAATTCTGTGCTGGTGTTTGAATATGAGAGCGTTTAGGCGGGCTGATATTTCCGCCCATTTGTTACCCCAACTGGGACTGTAGCTGGACTTTGGGATGTTGAGCTTGAGGTTGTCCAGCTCCACCAAGGTGCGCCTAATTGTGGCTGTGTCAGTGGTGTACTTACGCAAGGCAATGTGATGAGTTTTATATATTAATTTGTTTTTGAAATTTTCCCAGGTTTTGATAGGATCTGATATGAGCAGGGATGTAGATTCTAGATTTGTGGCCTTGTGTCTAATCCAGTTGGATATTTTGGGCATTTTTATGTTTTCCGGGTGTAGCTTCCTCCAAATCAAAGCCTGTGTGGGAATTCAGGTTGGTGAGAGCTGCACTGAGATGAGTTGGTGGTTGAAAAATTGATTTTTTTGTTACAAATTTGGAAATGTTCCAGCGGTGTATTTTCAGTGCAAGGATGAAGTTGATGCGGCTCATTGATGTGAGTGTTTCCTCATGTATGTTGGGGTGGGTCATGTTGGGAAAGAGTGTTGACCCAGGAGGAGGGTGTCATGTAGGCCTAGGGATGCCTTCATTGCACAGAACTCAATGTGTTCTGGTGGGTATCCCCTGGTACTAGGCCATCAGTCCATGTTGGAGTTATCCTAGCAGTTGAAGTCGCCCATTAGAATGGTATCAGGTGGGAGGGCGAGTGTTGGGATGGTTTTGAGGAATTGTTTCCTCTCAGCTGCGGTGCATGGTGAGTAGCTGTTTGCTATCAAAATTGTTTCCTCTTGGTTTACAACTGTTGCAACCAGTATTCAGCCATGCAGATATGAATAGGAGTTTTTAGTTTTTTAGTATCTTGATATTTCTGATGACCACCCCACAGTGTGTCATCTAAACCAATAGGGATGGTGAGACCCTGGCTGACCAGGATCCTTATTACCCTGTGGACAGTGGGTTTCTTGGATGGCCAAGATATCTACAGGGGGATTTTGCAGGTAGTCCAGAATATTGGCTTGAAACGTGTAAGCCCTGGCTCCCGCGATGTTTAGCATCCCTATTGTCACTGAGGTGCCCACGGCGCCTCAGGTGTGTGTGGGAGGGCCGCCCAGCCCACACCCAAAGCTCTTCTTACTGGTCCTGCTTTATGTCATAGGGCCAGTATATTCTGTGGCATCTTCCAATTCCATACCTTGTGTCAATTTCTCGTGGAAATTTCAGTTTTTAGACTTTGTGGCCGATTCTTCTGCTTGTGACTCATAGTGGGCTGGTGCGGTGCGCTGATTTTTTTATGTGGTTTTGGGGTGCAATTTTAGAGAATTGGGTCCCTCTTTTCCGCCCATAGTGGAGGCGAATTGTTCTGCTGATTTCACATGATTGATGTCATTTGGTAATTCAGTCACATTGTTGAGAAAATTTCTTTTTGGGCGTACTGCTCTTATTGGTTGACTTGGATAAATTCCTCTATGTCCTCATCAGCTTGGGCAGTATGTTCTGATTAATTGGCTCAGATGATTTCATCAATGTCTTCCTGAATTTTGCTAGTATCAAGGGTGGAGGCTGTAAGTGCTGCCACCTTGGCCGCTTCCCACTTGCAGGCCTTTTGCAGCATTTTGCATGCTTTGGGTGTTACTGGGTCTATGATGAGGTAGTGCCCATCCTCTCCCCATTAGAATGCGTGGTTGGAATCTACCATTATGACAAATTCTGCATCATTTTTGTCCATGGTGTCATCACAGAATTCTGGGGCCATCATGCCCTCCTTCACTGGGCATGCATATTCCTTGTTCCCTAGTGAAGTGCAGTGTTGCAGATTGGCAGTGCACATTCCGGTGTGACACATAATGGTTCTGACACCTTCCCATCTGGGAGGTGAAAGTGTGCTATGCGAGGGATTCTTGTGAGAACCTCGGCCACCTTGGGGATTAGGTGGATTATGGTGATTGCCTTTCCTGTGCACAGGTTCAGCATCAATTGGAATCTTTGTAATTCTAATTCTTTAATATCTACGTAGTGTTTAAGTCCAAATTGGAGCTCCTCCTCTTTTTTTATGGGAGAGGTTGGTGGGGAGCAAGTCAAAGCTGATGAACAAATTGTTCACTTTGTTCCATATGGTGCTCACGGTGCGCACAATTTGTTTTCCCTTGGGGAGGACAGCTTTTACGCATACTTTTGCAGCGGAGTCTGCATCTTCTTTGGGCTCAAAGCCCAAATTGACCCAGCCGCAAGGGACCATTTCCATGTTCACATACAGCGTGTAGGGGAAGAGGGAGGCCTGTGCTTCACACTTTTTCCCACAAAGTTGGTGAATCAACCCCTAGGTAGAGTCAGAGCCCGTGCTCTACCTTTGAAAGGGGTTGGTTGTACAAGACTTCCATGTACTTGTTATGTTTCATGGTAAACTCCACAAACTTGGGAGGTAGCTCAGTTTGTGGTTTCTTGGAAGCATTGGTTCCCAGTTCCCCTTAAGGGCGCTTCTTGCTTTTTGGCACACCGTTTTGCCCAATGCCTGTTATGGCTTTCGCCCAGTTAAATTGAGATTTGTTGTAAACGCCCATTTTTCCTGTGTGATTACAAAAATTGCTGTTTCCATAAAATCTTAGTAACTAATGTTATCATTATGGGAAAGAAAAGCTTCCAGGTAAAATGATAGTACCTCACTTTGATGTGGTTCAAAAGAGCTCAGAACGAGGTTCAAGAGTGAGACCAGAATCTGAATTTCAATACTTCCAAAGCCTCTCCAAACAAAATTATTACCTAGCTCATTCAAAAGAAAATCCCATTTAGGAATCTAGAAACATAGTTCAGCCTACAATGTTTAATTCCTATTTTTATACCGTTTGTGGCTTAGTAAATGCAATCAAGATTTTTTCAATTTTTCTTCATTAATAGCTCAAACTCCTCTGTTAAAAGATGGGAACATGCTACTCTCATCGTGAGTACCAATTGTTTTAAAACTGGGTCTTCCCCAAGTTTAAGCTCTTAAAACATACTTGCACAGGTTCTATATGTGCATAATTCACGTTGTTTGATTTTAGCTAATGTTTTATTGATAATAGTAAGACTACTATTATCCATAGTTGAACAGATAACCTGATATGGTCTAACGCTAGACCTGTAATATTCCACAAAATACTGGTTTTAAACTATATGGACTTCTTCCCTGATCCATCTAACTTGATCCACCCTCAGCTTCAGAGATTCTGCCCATTCATTTCGTCATACTAAATCCTTGGAGATTCAATCTAAGTTCACCATCTCTTTTAAGAATCCTCAATCATTAGACTTTATATGACAAAAGAGTACACAATTATTGTATACAACAACACTAATTTACTGATGAAAATTAGAACCTATGTCCCAAATGAAAGAACCTTTTCTTTCAATAGGAATCTCTATTTAAAACAATAAAATCTTTTTTAAAGTGAATTGTTAGGGAATTTATAGAGTGAATTTAGCGCCAAACCCTTGGTTGGCACCTCAGCCATGGAACAGCAGCCGTTGCCATTGAACTTCACTATAACATCTCACCAGCGATGGTCTTCTCCATCTGGTTAGGATTTCTCTGTTGAACGTCTTTGAGACCTAAAACAGAAAGAGCCAAAAATGCTTCTCTAACAATTTTCCTCTTAATAACAGTGAACCAACCATATTTGGCTAACGATCTGCTTAGGTAATGGGACTCTTTACCCATTATGGCAGGTCACAGACCAACTAATTTTGCTAGTTGCAAGTGGCATCACTCGTCTCACAACTGCTACTTAAATTTCCAATCAATCAGTGATGAAACCTGACTCTTCCAAATTAGTACAACTGATATTTAATCAATGACTAACTATAAGATGTCCCCATTTGTCAGCAACTCTGCTTGACGAGGTCTTAATCATTCACCTGGATTGTTCCCCAATGGATCCAAACCTGTCGAACTACCTAAAATCCCCCAAACATTATTAACCCAAAAATCAGGGTAAACCAATATCCAATTTACTTGCCAACTGAAATTACGTTAGTGATCCATAGGTAACCTAGGTATCTGGAAAGGTGTGGAAAATTTTTAACAATATACCATTCCAGGATTTGGCAAAAACTAGGATTTAAAAGTCTTTCTTTATCACAAGTAAATGGTAGATTTAGGTTTGGACTTCCTATAACACACCTGCTTAATAATTTACTCTAATTTTTTACTCTTAAGACTTTTAAACACCTAAGGAAGTTCTCTGAACCTTTCTAATGGTATAAATATTATGTCTATGTGGTATTAGATCTTTCTTTATCCTGCCAATTAGATATAGGTATTTTGTGACGTTAAAGATATAGGTTTATTTTTACTGAGCCTATTTTGTTGAAAACTATATTATTTCTTTAGATATTCTTCTTCTTCATGGTGAATAAAAGTCCATCTATTCCCCACCAAACAGTACTTTCCTTAAATCTAGAGACTATAAACTTACATTTATTAAAAAACATCCTCTGTAATATGATCTTTTCAGACTTACTAGCACTAACTCTCACTATATTAAATAGTTTGAAAAATCTTGATAGACCATACTTAATTAACTTACTCTATTCCACCATGCTGATGATAAGAAGGCGATTACAATTGTTTGTTTGGAAGACTTTTTTGAAGGTTTGTAGAGTTTAAAATTGCCCTCTTTTTCTTCTATCATGGCTATTTTCTAGAAAAGTCTTTTTAAAAGTTAAATTTTTTATGAGGTTTGCTGACTAGGGGATGGACAATACCAAAATCAAAACAAAAAAAACTGCTTGAAAACTAAATGGAAAGAAATAAAACTACTAACCAGGCGGGGAGCAGAAACTGCTAACCCACCATGGCAGAGGGTGAGGGGGGTTGGGGGTTGGTCCTCAAACACATTGCTCTCAATCATGGGATTTTGATTAAAGTAATGGATCAAAGCAGAGAGCCAGGGCGTTGGGGGATCCGCATAGTGTGGGTGGAAGTCAGTGTAGTATGAGTTTTCCACCTCCTCATTAAGATTAGCATGAAAAAGACTTAAACAAATGCCGCAACAAGAATTTCAGCTTCTTTGTGGGCTTCAGGAAGTTGGGCAAAAAGGGAGATACTGTGGCGGGTGATTTTAGCCAAAGGGTTGAATTTGGCGAGAGTTGTGACATCTATGATGGCAGCTTCAGCATCATCAAATAATTTTGAGATGCCACTGCATGTAGATTCAGGGAAGTTGGGGGGAAGAAGAGGGTGGGCAGGCCTATCTGGAACTGAGCCACTGATTGGGCCACTGCTTTGCATAGGGTTGGGCACTGAGGAGAGGCCACCACAGCTAAGGCGAGCTGGTGGTCACTTTGGTAGGGGCTGCATTGGGCAGAGGAGTGAAATGTCTGGGGGTGGGGTTTCATCAAAGTCAGTAAGGAAAAATTTGGCCTGACCATAATTGTATTGGCCAGGAGGTTGACTAGAATGCTCACTAATGAGAACGTTACCTGATTTGTCAGTCTCAGCCAATAGATCCCATATATTGGTTCACTGGAATAGTGGCATTCAAATTCAAGTGGGTGGGATTGGGAGAATGGGTGGGTGCTTGGGTGTGAAGGGTGGTCCAAGCCTGGCTCTGATTGGCTGGGGTGGGTTTAGGTGGGAGAATGTGGTTGGAGGATTTAGGGCCAATTTCCCATTCTGGCCCATCGAATGAGAGTGGAGGGTGGGAGGGGGCAGCAAAGTGCCCCATACAGAACCCGCGGAGGGGGCTCTGAAGCTGCATCAGCAGAAGCAGTATGTGGGCAAGCTTTTTTTGCATGGTCGAGAACAAAGCAGAGGGGACAAATCTGCTGACCATTATTGACCCAAGCCCAAAAGAAATGATCTGGTGCTGCTGTGACACTAGTGTGGGGGTTTGGTGGGCTATGGCAGGGTGGTGTGGGATGATGGTGGCAGTTGCATGAGGGGCAGCAGTGCTCCGCACCAGAGGGTACTGCAAAGATGAGAATGGGCTGAGTGCCATAAGCTATAAGCCCCATGACCAACTGGTCATATAAAACTTGGGGCAGGAGGTGGGATGGGAGATTCGCAAATGACACCACCAGGGTGGTGTCTGAAGGGAGGCGAGTATGGGTAGTGGGAATATGGGTTTTTTTTGTAAATTAAAGGAGTTATTGCCGCCGCTGCAGCGTCCTCCTCTGTTTGGAACCCAATATCAAAGTAGCCCTTAAATGGGCAGAAGTTGATAAAGCCAGCCAGCACGAAGGCTGTGGTGGCTAGCTTGATAATTGCCTTGTCAGCATACTGGAATAAACGCCCATAGTCAACATGGAGGTAAATTTTAATGGCAGAATGAGGGAGGGCGAGTGGATGGGGGCGAGAAGGGTGGATGAGCGCCAGGTGGAGTGCTAAGTACCGTGGGGGATAAACCTGCTGGACGAGGTGGGCGGGCTGTTCAAGCCTGTTTAAACACGTTTGCCCACTGGGCAGAAAATGCTAGGCGGTGGAGCACCACTGCCCCACACTGGGGTGGCAGGTGGCAGATCTGAGGACATCAAATAGGAAATGGGCGTGGCGAGATGGCGGTGGATAAACAAACTTTTTAAATAAATTTCTTGAAAGTGAGTTTGAGTGGAAAGAAAAAGTTTTTATAGAAAAGTCTTTTTGAACTTGCTATTGTGTTTACTATGGCCACCTTGAAAACATTATATTTACATATTTTCTATACCTTGACGCTTGATTTTTTATATATGACCTTTGAACATACTAGACTCTCTTATAGAGCTATTATTATTAAAAAGGAAATCGTATAGTATAGTTAGTAATGGCATACAGCCAGCTTCATTTTAAGGAAAATCCTTATAGGTAAGTTATTTCCTTATATCATGATTGCACTAAGCTAACTTCCAGTGCTTAATTAGTAATATTTTAGAGACTTGCTTATCTTGTGTACTATTTTGTAAATAAAGCTCCTAAAGAACTCATTTAACCTGGTGAAGCATGAGAAGGATCTTCAAGTTTAATATTTTGCTCCGCTAAAAGACATCCCTTTTGTTAAGGATCTCAACTACTTGTTTTCAAAGGTGAGGTCATCTACCTAGAGAATATCTAGAGGTGAATATAAAGAATCTATAAATATATGTTGTTTCATGATCACCCACAAAACTAAAAGCAGCTTTGAAGCTATTAAGAAGCTTCATCTATAAACAAGGTTTACTTCTGCATTGCTTCAGGGATTATCCTTCTCACTCTTTCACCTGTATAATGTTTGTATATATCAGACCCTAAACTAGTAATCTTTCTCTAAATGTTTTGCTATTTTTGGCTGCTATTTTATTTCTGTGTAGTATAACTAGAAATCTTTAGTGAACTGATGTATAATTTAAAGCAAAAAGGTAGTGTACTATAAGGAAGTAGATATTTGGATACAAGCTTTTCCTAATTATTTATAGAGTTACTTTTTAGAAGAGTTTTGTTGACTGTATATAACAAAAACCTGGCTAAGTTTCATAATATTCTTATTCACTGGCTTTTCCTCCTGTATCTTGCTCGTTCTGAGCTAGTTTTATACAACTTTCATCATATAGTAACGTCAAGAAATTTAATTAATAACCACCGTTAAAACATGACTAACATATATCTTTGAACTTATAATTTACATATGGGAATAAAAGGACTTCTATGCATCCTATCTGATATGCTCATCTGCAATCCTGACTTGAGAAATGCAAGAAAGAAAGATTGAAACATCATAGTCTCTCTAATCTATACAAAACATTTATAACATCCCTCATCTTACATACTCATTGATCCCTTCTATCATTTTTTAAATTCTGTAATAGCACAAAAACTATGCACAATGACACCAAGTTTTTCCCCGCTTTTTTACCTTAAAGAGAAATTTTCCAGTGTCATTAAAGACTATTTTTCTACTAATATGAGAGAATTATTTAAAAGAAAATGATTATTAAAAGCACCATAATACTTGCTTACTTATATATCCATATAAAAACTTTAATGAATGATTACAGAAACTATGACTTGTCTAACTCCATAAGGTATGTCTCCACTTAAGCAACATGTAATGTTTGCAAGGTTTAAATACTTTTGGTTGATAAAGATTTATTATCCCCTTTAACAGTTCACTTGTCCTAGTTTTATTAGAAAAGACTTTATGGGGTTACCCTTCCTTTAGTATAATAATTATAGTAAGTCATTACTTTAGTTTTTTATATCATTAATATATACAATATACACTTCTTCAGGGCAGAAATAAGCCTATTAACATTAGTGAGCTTCATATTTCAACTCAACAGAGAGGGCATTAGTGACCATGCTACCCTGTTTGTAGATAAGTTAAAGGAGACACTACTTGCATAACAAAAAGTCTAGCTCAAATCACATCCCATAGCACCTTTTATATTACCCAAATAAAGAATGTATTAATTTTTGAAGCAATAATTAAGCTAATTGCCATTGCCTTTCAAATTTGCTAATAAACTGACCCCCTTTTTTCTAGATCTTTAAACTCCAACTTTTCTTTGTTGCAAATACTTTTATGAAGAACCTTTTTTCATTTCCAAATTTTAATTTTCAAAAATTACAATCACCTAGAAATTTAGCCTTATCAAAATCAAACCAAATATGGTGGTATAGTCCATTGAGAGCTCATATGATGCGTCAGAATTCACTAAAACAAGCCTCAAATCGCAGAACCCTTGGTTGCCAACTTATGTGTCAACCCATAATACCTGCTCCCAAACTGTAGCTGCAAAATCAGGTGCAAACACAAATTTTTCAATACAAGGGTGAATCACAAATGATCCTGCCATTTTACTGCCTAACTCAATTGACTCTGGGTTGACTGAGGGTAAACAATTCGGTGTGCCCACCCTGGAGGCACCTACTAAATTAATTAAGGTAGAAGGAGGTATTACCACTCCCAGTACCGCGCATGGGGACTCAAGCGGCTTTGCAGACCACCAACACTTTAAAAACAATTAAATTGGCTAAACTGAATCGACAGTAATTGTTAGATCATTTGGCCATCATTTACACAATTTGGGATGCAACCAGAATGTCCAAACAGAATTCATGATAGGTGTCAAATCAGTTGGCCATCATTTTGATGCTTTGAAAAGCAACCAACACGCCCAAACTGAATCAGCATTAAGTATTAAATCAGTTTGTGGTAATTTTATATACAAATCAAAAACAAATCAAAAATCAATTGAAACTAGCCAATAGCCAATTAGGCCGCAAAAAATCCCAGAAGCATCTGCTGATGGTCATATGAAGGTTGGAGGGATAGTTTGGTATGAGAATGAACTGGAAATCGCCAATCAATTGACAGATAGTAATTCCAAGACAGGTAAGGACATCCACCCTGGGAAAAGTCTAGTACTGACTGGAAGGCCCAGATGGTGCCAGCGCTTAAACTCAATGGGATGTCAGCGCCTCTAACTGAGGTCCCACCCCATAGGGAATCAACCAAATCTATCATAAATTTAACTTGGAATTTAAACAGAAATATGCAATTTAAGGATGCATCAGGTGGAATAAACTTTTCTTTCTCGTTGCAAACACTTTTGCAACCCATTCAATTCAAGACTAAATCTAGTTTGATAATCTTATAGAGGGGATTAGTCTGCGCCCATGTCTGGGAGCAGTTGGGCAAGCAAGGAAAGAGGAGCAGGCGGAAGGCCCGCGGCCTCTAACGTTTGAAAACGCCCCGGAGAATCTGGTGGAATAGAAAAAAATCTAAAAAACTGGCGGGCACAATTTCCCCAGAGATACTTGTGTGGAAAGCACGATGCAACCAGTACATCAACACGCCACATTCCCAGCCACTTTCGTCGGTGGAATTTGGAGTCCGTGTGTATCTGGACATCCAAAAAATGGCCCTTTGGGAAAAATTTTGTGAAGATGTACACAAAATTTTCCGGACCGCGGTGTACGTTGCACCTCACTCCATGTCACGCGGTTGGCTGGACCTAGGTTTCAAAAGCAAAATAGCAGCAGATGAGGCTGCAGCGGTGCACATAGTGGTTGACCTCCCCGAAGGGCAATGGGTCGTCAAAAATAAATGAACCAGATGAACATGATCAAACCAAATTTTCCTCACGTTTGACTTTTTTCCTACTACGGTAAAACGTGACATTTTGGAGCAACACCTGAAAGATGGTCTCGCCATATATGCGAAATACAATCTTTTGAAATGCAACGTTTCACGCTGATGCCACACCTGTGCACCGGCAAAGCCATTGCAGTTCTGACCCCAACTGAGGAGATTGCGAAGGACCTAACCTAGATCCCGCACTCCACCTTTATTGACATCGCAGGGCACACCACCCACCCATTCCGGGTAACTGTGGACAGCGCGCCCCCCATTTGCACCCACTGTGATATATTCAGCCATAAGGCGCACGTGTGCCCCATCAAAGAGGGCGTCACATTACAAGAGCACCCCTGGGCGGCCATGGCCAGCGGAGAGGCGCACTACGAACCAACTGCAAGCACCAAGGAGGCTTTCCTGTGGAGAGCACCAGGCTGCTACCTATTGGTAAAGCCCATTTCCCTGCAGGAGCAGAAGAAGGCCAAACAGGCCCATAGGACCGCGGCCAAGGAAGCGGCCAAGGTCACCACCACTATCCCACACTCACAACGCCAGGAGGACATGGAGACCTTCGCGGTGGAAGCAACTCAGGAATCCATCACCCAATCAGATTGGGAGGCCCATGTTGAATGGGCCACTCAATCTGAGGATCCAATGGGAGATTTGATCTCACCCAATTGCTGCACCCAAGCCCCAGTCAAAACTGACTTGGGACCTATCCTAACCAAAAAAAATTTTTTTTGCCCCACTTGATGGTGCACTGAACTTATCCGCACCGCAAAAAATTCGTCCAACATCAGGAAAACAAAAAGCGAAGGCCAAAGCCAATGTGACTCTTTCCACAAAAATTAACAAAAACCCCGATAGCGTTGCTGCTAATACCCATGCTGCTGTGAAAGCCTGCGGGGACCTGGAAGAGGCTGGTGGGCCTGGGGGCACCCCCTTGCACCTAAGGTGCAATGGGGGAAACCTTCACTCTAGGGATGCTGAATATCGCCGGACTCAAGGCCTCCCCGTCCCAGGCTAGAAAACTGAGTTTTTTACAAAACAATTTACTGGTGGATATCCTGGCCATCCAGGAAACCCACTATCCACGAGGTTTTGAGGAAGCTTGGAAAACAATGCTCCTACCATCCCTATCCTTTTGGTTGAAGCACTGTGGGGTCTAATTCAGAAAAACAATTTTTTCAAATTTACATCTTCAGAAACATTCCTAAATGGCCGAGTGCTCATTGTCACCTTCTCATGGGCCGATGTTGCACACACAATCATCAACATTTACGCCCCAAATGGTGCACAAGAGCGTCGGGAATTTTTCTCATTGGTCAAATCTCTCCCGCTACCCCCCAATTCTTTCCTAATTGGCGACATGAACTGTTGGCTAACCTCACCAACGGACCGGTGGCTGCCCTCACCCCACGCCCCACAGGGTCACGTAGAACTACGCGTTCTAAAAGCCACCCTTGGGTTAATGGATGTGCTGCTGCAACATGCCCCACTGCTCAAAAACACGACTCATCCCCACATCCACAATGGCCAATTAAGGTTCATGACCCGCATTGACCTTATTCTAGCGCTGGCGAAATTCCAACCCCACATCTCCCACTTCAAAACAACAAAAATGGAATTCTCCAACCACTGACTGGTCTCAATAACATACCACTTACCCGTCACAGTTGCAAAGGCCCCACATTGGTGCAAAATCTGCCCCCCAGAGCTCGCGTCGCCAGAGTTTCCACGTGGGTGGAAGAGGCAACTTTGGCAAAATTGTTTGTTGCACCATTTTGCATGGACCCCATTTCCACATGGGCAACTTTCAAAGAAGATACCATCCGCCACTATCGCCATCTCTCATCCAGACGCTCACGAGCCACATTGGTGGTTATATCGCGCGTGCTAGCGGAATTGGCCCACTTGGAGTCCAACATTCCAGCCTCAGGGTATAGCCCTGCATGGGGCCAGAAGTGGGCAGAGGCAGCCACCCACCTCAACGCACTTGAAAGGCAACACAAACATTGGGTTTATGTCCAATACAGGGCCACACGCATCACTAAAGGTGACAAGTGCACCGCATACTTCTTCAAAAAAAATTTTGCACCACGCCAGAGCTCGGCCTGCACACAGGTGCGAAGATCGGGTAATTCTATTGTGGACACACTGGCTGAAGTGGCAATCAAAATGCAAAGATATTACTCCGAGTTATACTGAGCCGCCAATTCAGCCAGCCAAATGGCGGAATTTCTCGACAGAGCTCATATCCGCACCATTTTCTGATACCCAGAAATAATGAATTTAATTACTCTGAACGAATTATGGACTACCATTCGCGATGCACCAAACTGAAAATGCCCAGGCCCAGATGGCATTCCATATGAGTTCTACAAAAAATATTTTAAATATATATCCCCATTGCTGCTAGCCTCACTCAACCAAAGCATGTTGGAAATGCGCCTCCTACCAGGAGGACATGAGGCCTTTACGGTCACACTCTTCAAGAAAGGGGATAGGCTAGACTTAGCCAACTGGCGCCCCATTTCTCTAACAAACACAGACACCAAAATTTTAACAAAAATCATGGCTAACCGTTTAGGGACTGTAGCATCTGGCACCATCTCTCCAGAACAATTCGGTTTCATCCCCAGAAGGTCAATTTGGGATAACGTGCACTCTGTGACTAATGTGTGTCAGTCCACAGCCTCTGGGGCACTTGTATTCTTGGACCAACAAAAGGCCTATGATAGAGTAAACTGGGAATACCTCAGGGCCTGCCTCCAGCAATTCCGCCTACCTCCCCGCTTCATTAACTGGGTGATGCTGCTCACAGAATCTGCAACAATGGCAGTGCGCGGCCCAGTTTTCCTAACGGAAGTAGTCCGTCCTCAAAGGGGCCTGCGACAAGGGGACCCCCTGAGCCCACTCTTATACAACTTCAGCCTTGACCCACTACTGAGAAATGTGAATGCCCAACTCACTGGGGTCCATGTGCCAGGCCAAACCCCAGTCAAGATAATGGCATTTGCAGATGATTGCATGGTGGGGGTGTCTAATAACAAAGATGCATGCGCGCTTGAAGCCCTCATCCAGGAATATTCCCGGGTAAGCAACGCGGCACTGAACGCCTCCAAAACCGAAATCATCCTCCTTGGTCGGTTTCAGAACTGCTGGGCCCCAGCAAGTAGTTCCCAACCCGGCCCATCTGCTCGCCCACGTCCACGCCTTACTAACTCAAAACACACCGCTCCACTGGTGCTCCCCTTTGTGCCACGTCCTACCATAAGACCGGTACGCCATCTGGGCGTGTGGTTGGAGGCAGGTGGATACGCGTCAGCAGTAATGGAGTGCCATATACTGGACAACGTGACGAAGCGAATCGCCTCTCTCAGAGCCCACCCTACTACCCTCACTGGCAGGGTTGTTCTTGCCAACTCTATGCTCCTATCCAAAGTCTGGTTCAGAGCCCAAGCCATCCTCTTCTCCCCAAGCTTCTTCAAATCTCTGTATGCTTTGCTACAAGGTTGGCTTTGGTTAGGCCGCCCTCCACCAGTATGGCTAGAGGTCATGTTTGGCCCTCATCATCATGATGGCATGGGCATACTTGACTTCAAAGCCCATGCCGCCAAGATCCTGGGCACCTGGATTGCGGCCATCACTGCTCCTACACTCCCATCCCAACACTGGTCCTGCGCAGCCCGCTCCAACTTCTCCTGAGCCTTAGGCCTCAACAATCCATCAAACCCCCACTCCCTGATGAAATACCTCGCTCACACACATCGGCCACAGGTCCTCACGGGACAAAAACCCAATACAAACGAATCCTACTCTCCATGCGAAGCGCAGAGTGGAGAATTCGTATTAGTGGACATACAACCTGAAGAGGCCACCCCTCTCCTCAGTTCACACAAGAGGTACAGGGGCTACCCATCCATGATGGCGTGATCCCCATTTGACCCCATGTCCTATCCAGGGTGGACTACCTGGACATCATGGACATCCCTTATTCCACTGAGACCCAAAAGACTATCTGGAAATACGCACACCATCCTCTGTTGCAGCCTCAAGTCCGCTCCCATGTGTGGCGCTGCCTGAGGCGGGTGTATCGTACAGCTGAGCGCTCTAATGCTTTACACTCATCCTGTGTCGTGTGTGGCCAGTATGGAACGCTGTTTCACCACCTGGAGAAGTGCCCCACCTCTAAAGTAATATGGCGCGAAGTCCTACGTCTGCTAGGCCAGGATCAAACACATCCCTTCAGTCTGTCAAGAGATATGTTTGCTTCATCAATGGCCTCCCCCTCCCACCCTCCCTCGTGCTCTGGTGGTTGCAATCGCCATGTGGACTATCCACACGATTGTCTTGGATGCCATCGCTGGATCCATCCCCACCCTCCCTGAAGCTGTCCACAGATTCCGGTCTCATTTGGTGGATCACTTTCAAGAGTGGATGTTTGGATATCTCCCACCGCGTTTTTGACAGCTGGTCTCCTCCTGGTTCCCAGTCTGGTTCATCAAATCAGACCCCTTCCTCCACACGTGCTCAATAGTGGCTACGTCCCCTACACACGTTCCCTCCCCTTCCCATAAGTGGCGTTCCCGCTGGCAACAAGAGATAGCATCGCTTCTCTGGGGTGCCTCCCCTGGTACTAAGTTTTGTCTCGTCTGAGTCATATTTGGAAGTGTCCATCCCATGGTCGGCCTTCCCCGCAATAAATTTAATATAAATTTAAAAAAAAATTTAAATTTAAAATTTAAATTTAATAATTTCATGTTAACACAAGATTAAGCTTATGGATGATAAAAAACCCCTTTTATGGAGGTTAGAATTGTTTTTACATGTTTTATTGTTGCTTAAAGTTTTTCATAAAACTAATCAAGTAACTAAAAGATCAGTCAATTTTATACAATAATATTACCCAGATACCAGTGTCACTTAACTATAATCCTTTTAATAGAAAGGCTTTTCTGTGACCTGAGATTCTATCTTTAGCGCTCAAGTATCCATGAGAAAAGAAAGGTTTCTTAACTTGTCAGTTCCCTGTTATTATAACCCAACCTCTTAATCAAGTCTTACCTGCTTGCGCAGGGCACTACATGAAACATCCCTCATGTTTACACTTGTATGGGTAAAATTTTACTAAACCCATGATTGCGCTGGAGTTTTAAAATAATTACTTCCTCATGTCTGTTTGTTCAATATGGATTATAATTTGTGCTTAGTTGCATTAATAAATCAACTGGAAGAAGTTTGTAACAGTAAGTATATGATCATAGAATTAGGATCTATTGTTTTCCCCTTTGATGTCACAATTCAAGCTTTGCCTTATTGAACATTGCCATAATTATTATAAAGATAAATAAGTTCAGAAATTGATCACAAAACGCAAGAATATAATTGAGGAAACCTACATCAATACCCAACGAACTTGTTAACAGATACCACCAGTCATAAGCAATTTCTAAGAATTTGACAACTATCTTGTAAAGTTTTTTTAAAAAAGAATATAAATAGGACCTCACATCTTGGTACAAAGAGTTATATAAAGTAATTTTCCACCTTTTTCATTCCTCAGTTTCTTTTATTTAAGATGCCAAATAAAACATGAATTGTTTGAAACTTCTTTTTAGCATATCCTGTGGTTTTCTCTCAAATTATGAACCCAAATGGCGCGACCGTCAAGGCTGCTGAATTTGTTAAACACCAGGAGCCCTAGTAAGAGGCATTTCTCCTGCTATATGCATGGTTGTCTTTGACCAGCGATATACCTCTATCACCAAGGGAATCTGTGCGGGGTAAGATAGTATCTAGTGCTTGGTACTATTGTTTCTTGGTCATGTGCATTGGCATGTCTTACTAAATCTAATACCTTGAAATCCATGGAGGCCAACCATGACATTAAAAGAACTTTCAAACTTTGTCTCAATACTTTTGAACTTAATATAGACTCTTGAGCCTGCTAGTCTTCCCACATAGTACATAAAACCACAACTGTGGCGATGGTCATTTTATCCTTCCGTTTTGTGATCCTAGAGGCTCACCGATTCTTTTCAACCACAATTTGCATGCTGTCTCATTATAAACCTCTGCCCACAGGAAATCCTTATTATCCCTCTTTGAACCCATAAAAGGCTAGCATATTGGCAACGCAATAGAACTTAATTAACTTCACGCACGCTTCCAACAGGATGTGGTGGTCACATGGTCACTTCATAAGAAGTTGGAACTGCTCATCTCTCCTTGACTGCTACACGGTCTACCTGGATGTGAATTTTTTTGCTACCACCTTGTTTACATTCCTCTCTAAAGTAATGTATTTGCCCTGGTCTATAACCATGCCACACCTGAAAACTCCTTGACGCTGGCTAGTCCGCGCTGTTGTCCTTTCAACAAAACAACCTATAAGTTGCAGAGCACTCTTCATGCTTCTGACCTTGACCCAATATTCCAGAACTCTCAAACAGCTTCTGCGTAAGTTATGTTAGAACTTGCACACTGAATTACTAAGAGCAACCATGGCCACACTACTCACTATTTCCTTGGAAGAAAAGATACCTTAGCCATCCAGATGGAGCATCAACTGTCCTACGCACTCACAAAAGAGGTTTTGCCTTCCCAGCCTGGCCTCTGAAACCAAAAAATATCCTTCAAGTGAAAACCTGCCTTTGTGTAACTCAATCATCTGCACCAGGGGCAGCCAGTCCCTGAAAGAAACAGCTGTGACCTGCAACTCAGAAGAGGCGGTTCAACCCTACAACATGCGCCCTACTCCCGCATATTTTATGAGTGTAAATAAAAATGGGCAAAACCTACATCTTATATGGTTCTCATCCACCAATAAGTGCAAGAACTGTAGTAGCAAGGTCACCATAGAAGCAGTCAACGCTTTGGTTGACACTGGAGCTGAAGACAATTTCATTGATATTTACCTAATAAAACAGCAAGACCTGCCAATTGCCTCATAAGGGAACGTTACTCTTTCTGACACATGATAGACCTTGCGTAGATGGGTAGTACAACGACCAGTGTTCTCTGATAAGACCATCATAGGTTTAGGAACGCATCTGTGGCTTGGAAAATCTTCTTTACCACATAATCTTTGGTATAAAGTGGTGGCACAATTAATTTTCCTACTTTGAGATGAAAATCAGTCTAGTCATTCTACATTCTTAAAGGAAACCATCCATTGTACTGTAGTTTTGCTTTAACCCAATGAGTTACCATTACTGGGGGTAATTACTAAGATTCATCGATTTTTATACCTGCTATTAAAGTTCCAACACTTCTCCCACTCTTTGATCTTGATAGCTAATCATTTCATCTGCATCCAGTCCTTTTGCTTTCTCCTTAAAATTTAAGAATGGCACGGAACTCCTTAAGGGATGTCTCATTTAATCAATTTAATAGTTTAAAGTATCTCTGGATACATACATGGAGGGAATTCTTACATAAAAAACGCATTCATTCCTCCAAGTCCTTGGCATCTCTCCTGTGCTCCTGGTCTCAAAGGGTAATGGAGATCTTCACCGCTGATTGAATTCAGGCGACTCAATGCGGTTACCAAGATGGATCCCTACTCTATGCTATTTATGGAGGACATCTTCCCTAAGAACAAAAAGAGAAGTTCTTCTCCAAGCTGGACCTCATTGACGCCTTCAATCAGATTTCAGTTCTGCCAAATAATCATCATTTCTGGCCCTAAGTGCCACCTGAGAGTCTTCAAATACATAATAATGTTATTAAGACTATGAAATGCATCTGAAGCAATTCAACGCAGGCTTACTATTTGTTGGGCAATATTGTGGGGAAGTGCTGCGTTGCATATATGGATAAATCATTGTGCTCTCTTAAAAATATGAAGCCCACTCAGGGACATTGATTGTGTTCTCCAGGAAATTGTCAAAGCCATATTGAAGCTGAAGCCCACCAAGTGTGAGCTCAACAAGGACTTTATCTCATCCTTGTGGAACGTCATCTTCAAAAAAGGTATGGCTTTTTGTCCTGAAAAACTGTCAGCTATAAAGGGCTGAGCTCTTTCTGTGGACAATAATGGTGTTCACAATTTCTTAGAATAGTCAATTTACTCCGTCTTCTCAAAAAGATTTCTCAACAACTTCCGCTCCCTTGATCCGCCTCACATGCCAGCTTTGCTTCATCTGGGGGAGGAAGAGAAGGAAGCTTTTCAAGCAGAAAATGAGAGCCTACTTTTCGTTTATCTCTTGCCCAAACTCACTCTGACTGTACATTCATTGTTGAGAAAGGTGCTTCCAACTTTGCTTTAAGGGTGTTCTCTTACACGAGGGTGAGGATGATTTAAAATATTATGTCTGCAATTTCAGCTCTAAGATTCTCCAAGCTAATACTAACTACTAGGTGTATCACAAAAACTACTTGCCATCATTGTCACATTTAATGATTGGCAGCACCACCTGCTTTACGCCCGCTATCCCTTCATTATAAGAAAGGATCCGTACCTTGTAATTCTATAAGTGTGCCCAAAAATGAACCAGAGACAAACATGCAGGCATCAGGAACTAATACAGTAAAAAAGTCTATTGAGTACAAGCTTGACCATCTCAACTTGATCCCTAACCTCTTCAGCTGCAACATTCACTTGGATTTCACTTGCACTGAATTGGATGAGTTTAACGCTGCAATCATCCTTCCCCACAATATTTTGCCATGTCCTAAGGCACTCCTTAAAGCTTCATGTGGAGAATATGGAATATTCAAAATTACAGCACATTGAGGAAGGAGCTAAAAGTGTTACTCGCTGAAGGCTCCACCAATGAGACACATAAGGGCTTTTTCATCAAAAAAGTCATCCTGTACCATGGGAGGGCCTGGGTCCCTGTCACAGAATGTAAGAGGAGATTCTACAAACCCACTATGAATATCCTCTAGCTGGACGCCATGACATTTAGAAGACCTAAAATAATTTAAGCGGTTACTTATGGCCAGAATTGTAACCTATGATGAAGAAGTACATCTTTGCGTGCCTGACTTGCGCCAAACCAAACTCTCACGCTTTAAGCCCCATGGGAAACTAATGCTAATCAAAATTCCCATTAAACCATGGTCCTTCATAAGCGTTGATTTTATCACCTGTCTGCCTTTTTCAAATGGTTTGATGCGCTCATGCTGGTGTCAGAACATCTCAACAAGGAAGCAGAATTCCTCCTTGCACCTCTCACTTCACCTCAAAGGAAACAACTGAGATATTCATCAAAGAGTTCATCTCAAGGCATGGCTTACTGCAAAGATGTATTTGACTGTGTCCCCAATTCTATTCCCATTTATGGATTCCTCTTAGCTAACCTAGACATCAAACCCTGCCACTCCTCTGCCTACCATCCCCAGTCAGATGAACAACCAGAAAGAGTTAATCAGACTATAGGGGAATTTTCTTAGATGCTACATCTCACCTAATGAGAAGACTTGGACTCCTGGCTTCCTCTACCCATTCACCTACAACAATTAAAAAACTCCTGAACAGGCATTTCCAAATTTTTAACCATAGACAACACCCCCTGATGTTTTCAGGATAACTTTATGGAATAGTGCCGTCGCTAAAAACTATTAATTAACATCCAAACAAACCTCGTCGCTCTGAAGACTCACCTGAACATGCCATGCACATTTAGAAGTTTAAGGCTGAAGCTCACCATTTTGGATTCTCCTACCTTAAAGGAAGGTGATATGGTAATAGTCAAATCCAAGATTTACTCTGTCCACATTGAGTGCTACAAGCTGGTTTCCTTTGCCTTAGCCAAGACAATGTGCTACTCCAGATCAGTGAAGTATCATATAAGATGTTACTCCCCAAAGGCTTCTGAGATCACCCTGTCCTCCATGGTTACATATAAGGAATTTCAAGGGACCCATTACGGACAAGCTAAGCCCAGAAAGCTCTGAAACCCCTAGCGAGGCAGAATAAAAAGTTGAGGCCATCCTGGAGGCTAAGATCAATAAAGCAAACGTTCCTACCTGGCTAATGGCAAGTCTACTAAGTTAATGAGTCTACTTGGCAATCAGCAGCTGATACACACTTCCTGAGAAGATAAAAGATTTTCACTCTCAAAAAAATATGATCTTAAAGTGGGGTGATGTAACAATTCAGGCTTTTCCTGGATCAAACATTATTTAAATTTTATTAGAAATAAAGCAATTGGGAATAGATCCCTAACCGCAAAGGTACAAGTGGAAATAACTGGCATCAATCCCAGCGAGCCTGAGAGCAGATACTATCAGTTAAAAGTGATCCTCTAGAGTTTGAAAGCCATTTTTCAAAGTTTATAATCATAAGAAATTAACCAGGACCTCAAATCATGGGATAAAGAGGTATTTAAAGGAGTTATTTTCCTTTTTATTCATCAATTTATTTCTAAAAGCTAATTCGTTAATTAAACATTTTTTGTTATTCTATTGACCGCTTCCTGGGTCTCTATCCTGATATGATCTTAACTGGCGCGACCTCCATGGCCGCTGAATCTGCATTTACCTGGAGCCCAGGCAACTGGCATTTCTCCTGCTCTGTTTATGTTTGTCCTTTACTAGCAACACTCTCTATCGCCAATGAATTTGTTTAATTAAGCCAATATCTGGTGCTTGTTATTACTGTTACTTGAGCATGCAAATGGGCATGTCTTCCCAACAATATTCCCTTGAATCTCATGGATGCTACTGTGATTTAATGACTAAAAAATTGTTATCTTACTTCTTATATCTTTGCAAGTAAGTTGAAAAAAGCAAAGTATCAATAAACGCCTTAGCGTATTTTAAGGCCACAGGGTATTATATTGATTTTTTAGTGGTGAAGGCCTTAGGCCTAGAGATTACAATGGAAACCTCTGTTTTGGTACTTCACATGTGCCAATGGTGAAGGACAGGTTTTCTTCACATGACCATGGAGCAGATAGGCTATGCGCCCATATAATAGTCTAGAGTAGTACAATGCTTCTTAAAAGAGATCCAAATTATGTTGGCTGCTGGTACATCTTGATATGAGTCCCTGAAGGTTGGTGTGCGTGATACTAACAAAGTGTAGAATGGTTATTTCCGTTTATTAGGTCAAATTGGTTTTAATATATTGTCTAAGTCTGCGGATGTATTGATTTTAGCTGGTCATGCTTTTGATAGATGTTCCAAATCAAATTTAAAATAAACGCTTGGAGTTTATATATATTACAATAACTTTTGTATGACCTTTTAAAGATTGAATTTCGTTTATATAAATTTCAACAATTTATCTATATTAGTGATGTCTTAGTCACCACTGTGAACATTGCGGGGTATGGGATCTGCACAATGGATTCCATTAGCTTCTAGAATTTCCAACCTTTTTAAATTTCTGAACAAAAAGCCAATTCTAAAGGCATCAAATAAACTTTCTAACACTTGAATTTATTAATCCAGAACCTATACCATGATGATTGATTATCCTTTCTTTTACCGCTCAAAGTCACTTTTGAGTGATTTTAGATTTAAGTTTTATTTATCCACAGCCGTCTGCCCAAACCTATTCTTTAATGTCCTTGGCTCCACCGCCTGCCACCCCAGTGTGGGGCAGCGGTGCACCACCGCCTAGCATTTTCCACCCTGCGGGCAAGCGCGTTCAGATGGGCTCAAACAGCCCGCCCACTGCTTCCAGCTGTTTTGTCCCCTCATGGGACTTAGCGCTCCACCTGGCGCGCGTCCACCCTTCTTGCCCCCATCCTCTCGCCCTCCCTCGATCCACCATTCGCCATTGCCTCAGAGTGGACTATGGGCGTTTGTTCCTATATGCTGATAAGGCAATTATTGACCTAGCCACTGCGGCCTTTGCACCAGCTGGCTTTACAGACTTCCGCCCTTTTAAGGGCTACTTTGACGTTGGGTTCCAATCTGAGGCAGACGCTGAAGCGGCAGCACAAACTCCTCTAATTTATAAAAATACCCCCATTCCCACAACTCGTACTCGCCTCCCTTCAGACACCACGCTGGTGGTATCCTTTGCAAATCTCCCATCCCACCTCCCACCCCAGGTTTTGTATGACCAGTTGGTCGCGGGGCTCATGGCTTATGGAACTCAGCCCAACTTCATCTTTGCCATTCCATCTGGTGTGGAGCGCCTTGCTGCTCCTCGTGCAACAGCCACCATCACCCCACACCACCCTGCCATAGCCCAACAAATCCCACCACACGCTAGTGTGGCTGCAGCGCCTGATCATTTCTTTTGGTCTCAGGTCAATAATGGTAGGCAGATTTGTTCCCTCTGCTTTGTCCTCGATCACACAAAAAAAGTGTGCCCTCAGTCCAATTCCGCTGCTGCGGCTTCTGAGCCCCCCTCTGAAGGTTCAGTATGGAATGCTTTGCTGCCCCCTCCCACCCTCCAATCTCGTTCAGTGGGCCTGCATGGAAAATCAGCCCCCCCCAAAACCTCCAGCCTCACTCTCCCACCTAAATCCACCCAGCAAATCAGAGCAATGCTTGGACCACCATTGGCACCCAAGCAGCCACCCATTCGCCCAATCCCACCCATCCAAATTTGAATGTCACTATTCCAGTGAACCAATATGTGGGATCTATTGGCTGAGACTAACTAATCAGGTAATGTCCTCATTAGTAAGCATACAGGTCAACCTCTCTGCCAAGGCAATTATGGTTGGGCAGAATTTTTCCTTCCTACTTTGATGAAACCCCTACCCCTCGCCATTTCGCTCCTATGCCCAATACAGCCCTCTTCCAAAGTGACCACCAGCTCGCCTTAGCTGTAGTGGCCTCTCCTCAGTGCCTGAAACTATGCACCGCGGTGGCCCAGTCAGTGGCTCAGCTCCAGCATGGCCTGCCCACCCTCTTTTTCCTCCCCAACTTCCCTGAATCTGCCTGCAGTGACATCTCAAAACTATTTGATGATGCTGAAGTTGCTGTTATGAATGTCGTAACAATTGCTTCATTCAACCCCTCAGCCAAAATCACCCGCCACAGTATCTCCCTTTTCACCCAACTTCCTGAAGCCTGCAAAGAAGCTGAAATTCTCCTCGCAGCTTTTGTTGAATCACTTTCCCGTCATTATCTTGATGAGGAAGTGGAAAACTCTTACTATGCTGACCTCCACCCCCACTATGCGGATGCCCCAACGCCTTGGCTCTCTGCTCTGGTCTGGTACTGTAACCAACATCCCATGATCGAGGCGGGTCTTTCTGAAAACCAACCCCCGACCCCTCTCCTCACCCTCTACCATGGTGGGTTAGCAGTCTCCGCTTCCCACTTGGTTAGTAGTTTTATCTTGTCCTTTTGGGTGTTGTGATTCAGTATTGTCTGTCCTCTGGTTGGCGTACCTCAAATAAATTAGATTGATGATGAATGATTATCATTTTACTAGTTCTCTGGAACTCGGTAACCTCTAAAAGCTGCTTTTCAAAGGTCTAGATCTATCAGTTTCCGATCTCCTAATCCCTTAAGCTCCTCAGGTAAGGACTTATTATCCCTCAAAGGGGGTTTTAAGGCTTTGTGGCAGTCTGACAGCGCATAGACAGTCACTATACCTCTCTCATAGAATAGCCCCAGCCATGCTTGAACTCCTCCTCCCCATTGTGAAAATTATTGCAGTCATTGTCTGTCAGTATATTTCTTAACCTGGTAACTGAACCATTTGACCAATTACCAGCGTTTGCATTGAAAAGTCTTGGTTTCCAAAATTTCTTCTACTTCATATTATAACTCAACAGGATTGTTGAAATAAAAAGTTTCAGGATTCTTTAGCATATATAAACCTATCGACTTTGATTGAAAATGTGTAACACTGGGTTGCAAGGGAACTTCTTGGAACTCTAAATTATAAGAAATCTTCTTTATCTGATGTAAGACTCTGTAGGGTCATAGGACAAATTGGACCAAACTTTCTGCATTATGTAAGGACTGAGTAATTTCAGAGTTAATAATGACAAGGTCACCATTCTGGTACGTGGGGGCCTCTGAGCAATGTTAAACCGTTTTCCATTTTTGGTTAATAACCGCCTTATCCAGGTTTTCTCTAAATGTTTTAAATTTCTTCATCTTCTACTTTACCATATTGTTGGCAAAAGGTTTGGGCCCTCAGGGTGCCCCTGCATCATAATTGGGTAGAAACTATGGTTTTCATTATAAAACTTTCCCATAATGAGTGTTTGAGATTATATGTTAATTGAGCAAGTTTCAACTAGTAAGACCATTTATCATGTTGAGTGATCAGGTAGTACTGGAGGTACTGCTTAAATTCTGATTGGCTCTTTTAGTTTGCCGACCTAATTGGTGATGGTACACTGACAGACAGCATGTTTTACTCTTGTGATTCTTAAAGAGGTATCCTAATAATTGGGATAAGAAAAGGGTCTTCTGTTAGATATTTTCATCTGGGAGGCCATGGAAAGAGAATTCTTCCTTGACAACAATCTCCTCCATTTCTTTCACCATTTTATTGGTTGTTCAAGGAAAGGAAGCTACATATTTTCGTTCAAAAACTGGTATGACGAGCAGTAAGCTTAAATTATTGCTATGTGATTTGGGTGCCATATTTATAGATAAAATTTTGGTTAACATTTGAGATATATAGCTATTTGTTGCAATGCTAAATTAGGCATAAAATAATATTTGCATGTAAATTTAAATTTATTTGAGGTAAGCCAACCAGGGGACAGACATTACTGATAAACAACCAAATAAGCAAACTGAAACACAAACCAAACGACCTAAATGAGTGGAGAGACACCAAAACAAAAAGGAAAATTAACCTACCAGCTGTAGCAGCTGTGAACAGCTTATCCCACCATGGCAGAGGGGTAGGGGGATCAGGTGGATTATCAATTTCATCTTCACCGTTAAAGAAGCAGATCAAAGCTGAGAGCAAGGGAATTGGGGCATCCGCAGGATGTGAGTTGAGGTGAAATAGATAATTGTTAATATCGTTAGTAACAATCTGGGCCTGGAGCAAAGCATCCAGGAATTTGGCAACATGGTGTTTGGCTTATATGCATGAATCAGGAAGCTAGGTGAAATTCGTAATATTGGCTCTGGTGATACAAGTGGTGGGGGAAAATTCTGCCAGTTCAGCAACATGCTTGACAGCGGAGGTGGCAGTTTATTTTAATTGTTCAATTTCCACTTTTGCAATTTCAGGGAAATTGGCAGGGAATTCAGTTAGATGTAGCCCTTCTATAAATTCAGTGACAAAGAGTGCCATAGCTTCGTGGAGATGGTGACTATCAGGAGAGGCCACCGTGGCCTCAGCAAGTTGATGGTCACTCATGAATGGGGTAGTGGTAGGTTTAGGGAAATATTTATTGGATGGGAATGGGCATTATAAGCTGAAGGTATATACGCTTCCAAATTAATTGGAAAGTCAGAAGATGGGACAATTTCCCTAGATTTAGTTATTTCATCCAATAAACCCCAGGGATTTTGGTTGAGTATGATTGATTTGGAGGGACGTGGTTTCTTTGGGTAAGTTTTGGGGCGTTAAATTGGGTAGATTGAAGTTTGGTCCAAACCTGCTCCTGATTGGGTATATTGTGAGAAATTAAGCCAGTTTGGTCTTTGGTTGCACAGTTTCACTGATTTTTAGCGCTCAGCTGGAGGAGGCGGGAGCAGCCAAAATCCCCACTCAAAAACTGTTTTCATGGCCTCACAGGTGGAATTGGCAGTTTCTACATTTTTTGAACTGTGGCGACAGCTTTTTGGAGTGATCCAACTCATGGAAGAGTGGAAAAACTGTGCGGCCATTGTTGATGTGAGCCCAAAAAGGGTGATCTGGTTGGATGGGATATAGGCACATGGTGGGATATGCTGGACTATGGTTGGCTGGTGGGGGGTAACAGTGGCCATTGCCTGTGTTGCTGCTAATCATTCAGCACTGCTCAGGACAAGTAAGTGTAGGATGGGGTTTGTGCCATATTTTGACAGCCCCATCTTCAATTCTTCATAGAGTGTTTGAGGTGGAAGGTTAAAGGAAGGTTTGCAAAGGTCACCACAAATGTGGTATCACTGGGGAGGCATGTACGGGTGGTGGTAATTGGTATGTTTTTATATATTAAGGGCGTAGCTGCTGCTTCAGCCGCGTCCACTTCAGTGGGAAAGCCTACATCAAAATAGCCCTTGTAGGGGCGGAAGTCAATAAATCCAGATGGTGCAAACGTGGCCATTGACAGCTCAATTATTGCTTTGTTAGCATATGTGAAGAGATGTCCATACTTGGCGTGGAGGCAAAAGCAAATATTAGATCAGGGTAGGGATAGGGGGTGGGAGAGGGTTGAGTGGACTCGCGCTAAATGTAATAATAAGTCCCTTGGAGGGATAAATTGTCCCAATGCATTAAGCGGGCTGGATGAGCCAGTCCGCACATGTTTGCCTGCTGGATGGAAAATACTATCAGGTGGAGCACCGCTGCCCCATAATGGGGAAGCAGGTGTTGGATCCACAGATATAAATGGAAAACTGATGCTTTTAGGTGGCGATGTAAAATTGACACTTACTTTTAATCAAAATCACTTATAAGTGATGTTGAGCAGAAAGAAAAGCATAGTATTGGCATATAAAGTCTTACTAAAAACCCACTATTTAATCATATATCAAGAAAGATTGGCTACAATGAGAATTACAGAATTCAACGTACAGAGAACATTTTAAATGCACTCTGCAAGAATCCAGGCAGAGACAGATAGGTAGCTTCAGAAATTGGCATTAAAGACTGAGACAGAAAGGCCGTAAAAAACCAAATAATAAAGTACTCAAGAGTCCAACTGATAGTGTGCCTCTGCTGACATATAAGGAATCTGAGAGAACTATCTGAGACTGGGTTGTAGTGAGACTCTATTAAAAATAAAGAGATACTATATATATGTTTTATCATTTTATCTAACAATTAGTCACATTAATAAGCAGCAATTACAATATTATCTTCCCATTTCATTAGCGGTATCAAGATCTTGTGCAACTTTTTCTGGACCATATACATGTATAACCTTTTAATTACTGAAAAATTAATAGTAGTTCTCACTACAGTGGGTTACTGATTCAACTCAACAAGAACCCTTGTTTCTCAGAGAAATGGTAGATCCATCTATCTTTAACTTTATTACACCACACTTTCTTTTTCAAAAACTTGTGGGCTTCGAGACAAAGTATTTCAGAGACCTTATTAGGATATCTGATGATGATCCCCTCTTCACCTTAGGAACCTGTTGAGATTTTGCAAATATTACCGTTTCCAAATCTGTTACCCCTAATATTCCACCAATAATATTTGAGAGGGAATTCTATGAATCTACTTCTATCTTCTCTAACAAGAACAATCATGCTTATCCCAATCAGATGATATCAGAAGATTTGATTGCTCAGCAATTGAGAAAAGCTGATAACTCTTGATCTACTTTAAAGCCTATAAATATTCAATCCTTTTCAATAATAAAAAATAAGTTTTTTACAACATTATATTTTTTAACTTTCATATCTTTTGGAGATTCCATAAAGTAGCATCAAGACTTACCTACCACTTCCAAGGTGCAGTTTAAAACCTCAAAAAGTGGTGCTCACTACAGGGGCTCTAAAAGTACTCTCTTGTGAAAGTTACAATTATAAAGATTTATTCTATTTTTCCTGAAGAGTCTCAAGACCATGAGTAAGGCAGTATTTTACGATGGGTTTGCTCTACCAGAACTAAAGTCTCTATGGTACCATCTACATTGGAATTCCGTGCCAACCTAGAATTTAATGGTCCAAATTTAAGCTTTATCAAGAATTTTTAAATACAGTCCATGGTTTTAAGAAACATCATTAATCAGATGCTTGATGATGTTCTAATTCCTGGCTCTATTCTACTAGATTGTGAACCGATGTGGTACCCTCTATAATGAGGGATTTATATCAAACTTCTCAATTACCAGGGATTGTTACTTGCAATAATTACACCATTTTATACACCCTTTTATACTACTTACGTCAAGTAGTAGGAATGCATCATCAAGGGATGTTTAATTTATTAGAAGGATCCCAATACTTAATTTTTATTTCTCTGAGTCCTCAAGTCTGCCTTTAAGTTTAGTAAATATAACCGGGATGTCATTGTTAGTAATCAAAACCTTCTTAATGAAGTGCAACAACAACTTGTTCAGCTTGATCACGGAAAATATAGTTTTGTTGGTTCACAGTTAATGGAGTAAGTCCATGAAATTCAGGTTGAATGGAGAGACACTTTTTCCCAACTCTATAATCATAATCTATTGATGAAAAATAAAATTAAAATTTCCCTCTTCCAATTAAAGCAATGGTACTCTGGAATTCTCATTTGAGTTAGCAAAGTAAAAGGACCCCCAGGAACTATGGGTTAGCAGGGGGAACATGGTCCTCATGGTGTTTAAAGACCTCATAGGCCACCTGGGGGTGAAGGGCCACAGGGACCTCCTGGTGCTGATGGACCTCATGGACCCCCTGGAGCTGATGGGCATCCTGTATTCTTCAGCAGGCTGACACTCTTTTGAGTATAAACAAACTTTTTTATAAGCAGTTTCATAAAGTTGCCAAGGAGTGTAATTTAACTCCTAATGGGGTACATATTGATCCCCTGTTATCGCTTCAATCCTTATCAAATTAATTTAATAATCTTGGTAAATGGGCAAAGGATAATGACATTCTGCTACAGTCATGTGTATCTAAAGGAGATATGCTTCAAACAAAGATTGAAACTCTGGAACTTAGATACTATGCTTAGCAAGAGCAAATTTTCGAGTTATCTTTCAGATTGGACGAAAAGTGAGACATTCTGTTCTAAATTGTCAGATTAGTGAAATTTTTATTGGCAGCTGGTTCCTATCCTAAATTTTCTTCTCAAGCTTCTGACTCTAATCCTTACATCTCCACTCAATTGTAACAATCTGAAGTGCATGTATTATCAGCCAATGCTATTATGAGTTTTAAACCTGTATTCAAGGATAAGTACTCTCTGAGGAAGGCAGTATCAAATCCTTCCTCTATCTATATGAGAAGGCTCTAAGTGAGGCTATGGACCATCAGAAAAAGAATTATTTACCAGATTGTCTTAATTGATTGGCCTAATATATCATGGTACTTCATTTGATGACTTGTTCTAATTGGTCCTAGGTTTAAAAACATTGATAAAAGAATTTGGGAGTAAATCTTACCTTAAACACTCAGAAACAGGCGTTTATTGTCATACAGCCCCATAGGAATGACTATCAAAGACTTTGCTCATTGATTTTATTTGAGAGGCTCAAATGTTGGTAGCATGTGGCCAGTTAAATTTTGACGATGCTATTACTGCTGTTATGTCTGCTTTTGCCTCTAGGACTCAGATGCAATTCTACCTTATTAGGGTATAAAATTTTTTAGAAGTATCTTAGACATAAAGGAGGCCAGGTTGGAATTGCCTCCTCTTTTTACTGAAAAACCCCAAACTATTACTCTCCAAAACCTAGTTGTCCTAAAGTATATGCAGTGCCTGAAAATGATAGAGCTATTCAGTGTAATTATGTTACTGATACTTCCATACAGAATCTCTCTTTCTGCTAAGCATCACTTTTCGAAAATCAATTCAGCCTGAAATTTAGCTCCACTAAAGAGATTCACGAAAATTATTAGCAAATATGGCGGGAAACCCCGCAAAAGAACCCGCAGGCTATGCCAAACGAGCCAGCACCACCCCCGAAAAGAAGCAACCCTCGGTTACCCACTTCAGGGTCAACCAGAATCACCCACTCTCAAGCAGCAGCCATGAAAGCAGGCACCACCCCCCAACCTGGAGCTACTCCAACTAGCGCCAGTTCACCTGATCGCACTTCTGCAACCTGCACGCCTAACAGCTCTGTGTGCTGCCTCCCACCAACCCGCTGGGCCCCCTCCAACCAAGGAGGCCATCACCCACGCTGTTTTAATGGCGTCTGCTCAGTTGAATGCAACTCAGCCCATCCAGACATTCACCTCCCCCATTGTGTCAGCTAATTCAGCCCCATCTATTATTGCTGGCGCCTTGTTTCTGGCTCCCTCCATGAGGGGCGATACCCAGCTACCTGGCCCCCAAATCCTCAGATGTAAGGTTGGATTAGCCGCACATTCTGGTTCACTAAGCACCAAATTGGGACAATCTATCCTTCCCAATGAGGATTGAAATGGTTCAGATTTTGGAACTTCACACCAGTTCCAATCTCACCCGTCCCATTTAAACCCCATAATCGGCACTTCTCAAGTCGGCACTTTATCTCAATATTCTGAAAACGACCAATTCACCAATCAGCCAATGTGTTTTGCCCACGAAATCACAGCAAATACTCGGGCTGAATTTACTCAAATAGATTGGGATGGTGATGAAACATCGCCCTCCTCCCAATTGGCTGGAGTTAATTCCAATCTGGATGGGACTCCTCAATTTAGCAAGGCCCAACAATCACCTGGCCCCAAACCCTCGGATGTAAGGTTGGATTAGCCGCACATTCTGGTTCACTAAGCACCAAATTGGTACAATCTACTCTTCCCAATGGGGATTTAAATGGTTCAGATTTTGGAACTTCACACCAGTTCCAATCTCACCCGTCCCATTTAAACCCCATAATCGGCACTTCTCAAGTCGGCACTTTATCTCAATATGCTGAAAACGACCAATTCACCAATCAGCCAGTGAGTTTTGCCCACGAATTCACAGCAAATACTCGGGCTGAATTTACCCAAATAGATTGGGATGGTGATGAAACATCTCCCCCTCCCAACTGGCTGGAGTTAATTCCAATCTGGATGGGCCTCCCCAATTTAGCGAGGCCCAACAAACCGACCCTTAATTTAATATGATGCCAGCAACTGCTGTAACATTCCAGAAACAAGGGAACTCCGCAAACTTGTCCAAACCACCAGCTCACACTCAACCTGCAATTGCAGCCCAAAGCAAACACAAACGTACCAAAGGAGCCACTGGGGCGTGGCAAAAACCTCTGGCACCAACGCTACCCAAAGCTGATCCCCGTGAAGTGGCGTTTATTGCTGATGTTAAGAAGAAATGGGCCGAAACTAGAGCGCAAAAGCTCTACCTCGCTCAACCATTCCCACGCAATTCGCCTTTATTATGGGCATAACCCTGTTGAATTCTATACAGAGGATTACTTCTCATACTTTGCAGCGATTGCGGAGACATTCCCTATTAACACCACCATCCATTAATCAGTGGAGGGCCACTACATCGATGTGGGCTTCACTGAAGCTGCCCTTGCTGACCATGCTGCCACCCTCCAGGTCATTATTCCACGCGGATCTCTTTGCATCTCCCGCACACGCTCTCACCTGGAGAAAATCTCATGGGTTACTTTTTCCAACCTACCAACGACTGTTGATACTGAGTCTCTTAAACTGGCACTCCATCGTGGTTTAATGGAGTTTGGGTCTGTTCTTTCAGTGGACTTTAGCGTCCCCTCTTACTATGCTCCCACTCAAAGAGCTCGCACTGCTAGGGCGTCGTTCATCCCCTCCCCCACTGTATCCCGCAACATTGAGGTTATTCCTCGTGTGGCGGTAGTTGTGCCCTGAGATCTTTTTTGTCGACCCTGATCAGGCGCGCCCCCGGTGTTCATGGTGTAACGCCCTTGGACACTTGTATAGTGGCTGCACAGCTCGAAAACAAGCCCTCTTAGCCACCACCCAGGGGCCTAAACCAGGCCAAAAACGATCCCACGTGGCTGCAGCAGCAATTCCACAACCCACACAATGGATTCCCGTTCAAGACCTGTCCCCTGAGGCCTTACGCCTAGCAGTTGAAACACTAACCCCACTATTGGTATGGGATACCTTCGCGCTCATGCCCCCCTTCCAATGGGCACCCCCTCCAATCTCCCAGAGTCAACTCCCTCTCTCACCAAGCGCAAGGCATCTCCCACAGTGTGCCTCGTCAGCCACCCCCACTCAGGGCTCCACGGCACCCCCACCAACCTTTACCAGCGATTTATCGCATCAACCCTCAGCTCCCAATGGAGCTATGCCCACCAGCATGGACTGGCAACTCGCGGCCTGCGGTAGAAGTGCCACCTCAAAGAGTCCTACCCCAACCCCACAGTCCATTTTGCGCGGATCCTTTGCAGTGTTGGAGGAAGTGAATATGGACTCAGTTTTATCAAATGGGGACACCGCGGAGGTCACCATTGAGCACCCTCAGGTCCTTCCCCTGCAACGGAGAGGGGGCAGCATCCTAGGCTGGCTTACTGGGTCCTCCGCCCCCCACCCTCTCCTTCCCCTCAGAACCCTCGACGCTCCTCACGGATTGCAGCTAATAGTCAAGCTAAAGGACTCAAAACTAGCCGCCTCACAGCAGCAGGTTTAAGCGCTGGCAACCCCCCAGGACATGGAGGGGAACAGCTATGAGTCCCCATGGCAGCACCCTGGCCCTGCAATCCATCAACGCAAATGGGTTGCGGGACTTTAAATTGGAGATCCCGCCTCCTCCGAAACTTCAGGTCAGCACAAATTGACATCGCTGCTGTCCAGGAGCCCCATATCATCCCCCACAAACAATCTGCATGGAATGAACAGTTTGGAAGCAACTCCTTCTGGACAAACCATGCCGCCCTTATTGTTTTGAATCCCCGGGTTAAAGCCCATTTTTTTCACAATATCTAGGTGGCCGCCTCATACTGGCCAAAATCACCACTCCTGACTTCTCCTTCTTCGCTGCAAGCATCTACCTGCCTAATGCAGGTCAGAGCAAAATCGGCTCTTGGAAGAGCTCCTCCAACTCAATCTCCCACGGAATACAGTCCTCTTAGGAGATTTCAACACAACCATAAGTCGCGTCCGTGACTCCTACCCCCTGCAGCAAAGGAACGCCCTGGATCAAGTCGCCTCCAGGATTTCCTTCGCCTGAGTGGCTTTATAGATGCGCTTCCACCCTCCGCGTCTGGCCTAGGTTGCATGACTAGGATCCAGTATGATGGAGGAGCTTTCCAGTCAGCGTCACGCATAGATATGGCACTGATTGGCCCCCTGCTAATTGGCCGCGTCTCCTCTCCCATCTCTCGTGACAACCATCTGAGTGATCACAGGTCACTCACCGTTGTCCTCACCACCACACTTAGACCGTCGCGTAGGTTCTGGCCTAGGGTTGCCCCAGCTCTTCTCAACAACCCCTTCACTAAGGAGAAGCTGTCTATGACCATTCGGGAGACTCTCACCTCCCCCCACCCCACCTGCTTGACCACAAGGCTAAATGGGCGGTGACCAAGGAGGGCATCACCCGTGTTGCTTACAACTGTGCCAAAGCCCAGATGACTGCAGCTCGCGCCAGAGTCAAAAGGGCGGAAGCCAGAATCAGACATCTAGAGCGAAACTGCCAGCCTTCGCCCTCTCCCAGATGGTTGGAAGACTGGGAAGCGGCGCAGGAAGCACTCCGCTTGGAGCTCACACTGCAGGAAGAACATGCAGCAAACTTTACAACATCTCATTACTATGCTCAATGGGAACGCCCCACCCGCTTCTTCTTTCAGAAACAGAAAGCCCGGTCAACAGCGCAGGATATTACTGCACTGAAGATTGGCACTACAACCACTTCAGATAAGGAGGAAATCACGCAGGAACTACACCGCTTCTACTCCAGCCTCTTCCATGCCACCCAGGTGGACCCATCGGACATCTAGGACTTCCTGTGGCGGGCTCCAGAGCCGCCCATTGACCCACGGGCTGATGAGGCTCTACTGGCGCCTATTTCCATCCAGGAGGTGATGGAAACCCTTCTGAAATCCCCACGGCTTTAAGCCCCAGGCCCAGACGGAATACCCTTTGAGGTGTACCTTCTGGAACCTGCAGTGATATCCAGAACCCTCCGCGGACTCTTCGCTGCACTCTTGGTGAATGGCGAGGTCCTCCCCGACTCCAGAGGCTAAATCACGACTCTCATTCACAAGAAGTCAGACCGTGAGAACCTGGCGAACTGGCGCCCCATAGCGTTGATTAACACAGACCACAAGCTCTTCACGAAGCTTCTGGCCAACCGCATCACCAAATGGGTGTCACCTCGCCTCTCCCCATCCCAGTACGGTTTTATTCCGGGGAGGTCGTTATGGGACAACTATAATGACCTTCACGTGACTTTGACTGCTAACTCTCGTAAGGTGAATGGCTTTGTGGCTCTCCTGGATATGGAGAAAGCATATGATCGGGTAGCCTGGAAGTATATTGATGCTTCCCTGGCTCGCTTCCATCTCCCACCCGCAGCTAGGCGCTGGATATCAGCGCTCTATGACCAGCTCCACACCAGAGTCCTGGCGCCAATGGGTTTTACAGTGGCAGTACCAGTTGGACAAGGTCTCCGGCAAGGGGACCCCCTGAGCCCTATCCTTTTTAACATCACCCTTGACCCCCTCTTGGCCTCCTTACAGGACAAGCTAACAGGGATTCTGGTCCCAGGTAAAGCCCCCACACGCACCATGGCATTTGCAGATGACACTGCCATTGCATTTGGCTGCCCTGGGGATGTTGCCCTCGCTGCTGTGACCATTGAGAGGTACACCAAGGCGTCCAACGCCATGGTCAACACCTCCAAGACAACAGTTGTACAGGTCGGCTCCCCCACCTTCCCCCCACCATTTGGTATTGAACCTGAGCGCGGTACCTTCCGTCACCTGGGCGTTCTCACCAACCAACAAGGAGTTGCGCTAAAAGACAATGAGGACTTGCTCCTTGCAGCAGTTAACTCCAGGATTGCCAGCTGGAACCGGCGGCACATCACCCCCAGGGTCAAGCTCTGATGGCCAATGTGTTCCTCCTCTCCAAAGTCTGGTTCCTAGCGCACGTCTGCCCATTCACAGATGCCTTTTATACGCGGCTCAATGTACTCCTCCGCTGTTGGATCTGGGGCTCAAACCATCCACCAATGGCCCTCTCAACCATTGCCCGACCCTGCAATGAAGGGGGCCTAGGGCTTCTGGACACGCGATCCCACGCCACCACAATCTTCCTGAAGTTCCTATGGCCGATTGTCTGCTGGGACGCGACCCCATGCCCCAATGGGCGCCCGCCCTCCGCCAGTCAGTGTCAGCAGCTCTGGGTCTTCCTAGATCATCTCTGACCTCATTAGGGGAGTGGCTCACAAACCACCCAGGCCATCGCCTAAAACCATCCTCATCCCCTACTGGAACCAGGCTCTCCTTGCCCTGAAACGAGTAGGCGCGCGGATCCACCATGCCTTCCCATACAGAAGGGAAGGCCCTGGCCTCAGCCCACGTCGCCATGCAATTGTGCACAATGGACAAGTTGTCACAACTCGCCAAAACCCCCAAGATCGTCCTCCCATTCGCCCAAGACTCCTTGAGCTCCTCCCTCCCTCCGTGAGATTTGACCTTAAGGAATTGTGGAAGGACGTCTATCACCCCATCCTGTCAGCAAAGGTGTCCAACACCTTATGGAGGGTGCTCCACTGTTTATACAGGACAGGGGACCGGACTGGCCCTACCTTCCAGCACCGAAGCTGCCACCGCTGTGTGGAGCCTATTGACTCCCACCTCCATCATTTTTTCACCTGTCCAGGTGTCGCCGCATTTTGGCTAAAGGCCCGCGCGCTCCTCCATGCTCAGCCCTGGTCTGGACACCCTGTGCAAGACCTCATGTTTGAGCAGACATTGCCTGGTTGCCACCGACCCCTCCGTGTCCTCGCCTATGCCACAGCCATCTGGACCATCCATAACTCCTTCCTTCGTGCTGCCTTTGACCAGCAGGTGTGGACCCTTCCACACACGATCACCCACTTTCAGGTACACTTTGAGATGGCCCTGAAGGTCTGCACTATGTCGCCAACCCTCCCCCGCTCAGTTGTCACTGCAGCACGGCTCTGGCGCGCAAACCCCCCTCCCTTTCTCGATGCCTCCTCCCTCCCCTTTCCTCGCCTCAGGCTCTTAGGAGCCCAGGCGTAATTCAATAAACATCGATGAATCCCCCTTGGGTTGGGACCATCTAGTACTAAAAAAAAGATACTTCCATACAGAAGACTGTTGTTATAAAAAGGAAGCTGATGAAAAGAAAAAACAAAACCAATAAGATTTACCATCTTAATAATGATATTAGTATGCAGCAGGAAAATCAGAACACTGTAGAGTATAATAATGATGAGCATTTTTCCTATTCCTTGCCCTCCTTGTGGGCTTTACCCTCTCATTTTGGAAGTGTAATCACCCATATTGATTTTTAAGTCAAACAAAATAATGTTAAAGCTATTATTGACACTGGGTCTCCTTTGTGAATCTAGTCTCAACAAATTGATCAAGCAGAAAAAATTAACACCTAATATTTCACATTATAAAGAATATGCCACTACAGGACCTCATAGTACTTGATCAATTAGAGCTTTTTTGTCACTCCAATTGAAAGTTGGGAAGTTAACCTTTATGATACCTGCAATCATCTTAAATGTCTTGAGTTATGACCTTCTCTTGGGGACTTAATTTTTGCGGGAATTCAATGAGATTATTAATTACCCTGATTCTTCTTTATCCCCTTTGAGGTATAGGGTTCCCTTTATCAGAACATGCTCAACCTACTTAAAGTTGGGTATGTCTGTTAGAGGAACCCAAAAGGTCCTAATATATTCAATATCATGTTGAAGGTTCTTAAATAAAATTAACCCTTAATACAGATGACACAGAAGAAGGAATGTCTATTTTCTCCCCTGAGATTATGATTATTCCACCAAGAATCTCAGGTTATTATCAACATATTTTTACATTTTTCTATTCTTAAGGGTCACTGATTACAAGTCCAAGGATTTCAAACCCTTCTGTTAAAGAGATCTTTCCTTGTCCTGGGGTATTGGATTATGCCTATTTGGGATTGGTACCTGTATTATTGGCAAACCTTACTAATAACCCAAAAGAAGCAGATTGAAAAAATCCAATAGCCTATGTAAAATCATTGCCCCTATCTCAAATTTATGAAGTTAAGACTTTTGGAAGTTTACAAGACCTTGGGCTGGAAACCAATCAGGAGACTCTTACTGTGGGAACTGCAATATGGAAACAACTTACTAAAAGCAGGAGAAACAAGCACTTCTTTAATGGAAGAATATTCTGACAGATTTGCCAAGCATGCATACGAATTTGGTAAAATGAAGGGAGTAATACATACCATTTTAGCTGAAGATCGCCCTCCTATTTAGGCTAGACCCTATCATAAGTCAAAAGTAGAGGGAGCACAGGTCACCAAGGAATTACATCAACTATTGGAGGCTGAACTATTAAAACCCTCCAATAGTCCCTAACCTTACCTCTGTTATTGGTGGTAAAGGAAGATGGCTCACATTGGGTGGTCATGGATTATCACATGTTAAATGCAATTACCCATCGAGATAGTTACCCTTTACTAAGGATTGATATTTCCCTTCAGTTGTTAGCTGGCTCAACCTATTTTTTGACAATGGACAAAGCTAGCGGGTAATGTATAATTGACTTAGCACCAAAAGATTAAGCTAAATGTGCCCTGATATCTAGTGAAGGCTCATTTGAACCAACCCATATGCCAAAGGGTTGAGCAACGCCCCAGCAACATTCTAAAGGGCTATAGATAGTATGTTACAGGATTTAAAGATGAACTGTGTGGTAGTATATTTGGATGATATTACCATATTTTTGAAAACATTTACTGAGCATCTGGATCATTTAAAAGAAGTTTTTAGACAAATTTGGAATTCTTCACTAAAGCTTAAACCTCCAAATGATAGCTTTAAAATGCAATGGAGTTCTTAGGACACCAAGTTTCAGCTAAATTAATTCAACCACTCTCAGAAAAAACACAAGCTAACAAACGAATGTCACCTTCAACTTCATTGTGGGACATACATGTCTTCCTCGGTATGGTCAGATACTATTATCAATTTAAACTCAAGTTTGCTGATATGGCAGAGCCCTTATTCCATTTATTACAAAAAGTTGTGCCATTTGAGTGGAGCTCAGCTCAGGAACAGTCCTTTATTTTCTTGAAACTGCCCTAACTAAGGCACCTGTCTTAATCCATCCTCAATTTTCTAAGCCTTTGTTTTTCATACTGATGCAAGTAATGTAGCTATTGGGGCTATTATATCCCAATGTGATGAAGATCAGATCGACCTTCCTGAAGCTTTTTATAGCAAGACAATATCCTTTACGAGGGAAATTATAGCGTAACTGAGCGGTGATGTTTAGCTGTAATCTTAGCCATTAAGCACTTCCAACCCTTCCTAAATGTCAACCTTTTACTATAGTTATCAACCATTCTTCTTTATGATGTTTGCAAAATATGAAGGATCCTGATGGAAGACTAGCCTGTTGAACTCTAAGGCTGCAAAATTATGATTTTTCGATTGTACATCGCTCAGGTACCCAACACCTAAATGCTGACGGCTTGTAGCGCTTACTTATACTGACTTTGGATCCTTGGAAAGGGGAACGACTATAAACTTTGAAGGACAGTCTGAGTCTTTAGAAAGAATTGGAAGAAGATCAAGCCTTCCTATGAACTATCACTGAAGATAGCATGATTAAGGAAGGATCGTTGTATAAGAATGTCAAATCTAAATTGGCTCCCCTTTTGCACCCAAATTCAAGATACCACGCTATCATGGAGGGACATGAACAACTAGGTCATAGTGGTTTAAGGAAAACTCAAGTGTGGTTAAAACCTCGCTAATATTGGAATAATTTGACTGAAACCATTAGAGTGACACATAACTCATGTCTCATCTGTAAAAGTCATGGTGCAACCAACCCTACTTATCAGCATCAAGTGATCCCACTGACTAAGGCAATTGAAATGATAATTATTGATGTTGTAGGACCTTTTCCTCAGGGGTTGCATGGACACCAGCACATAATCATGGCTGTCAACCATTTAATCAAATGGGTTGAGGCCATATCCATTGCTACTCCATCCGCTAAAGCCACTGCCTTATTTTCTCAAACACCAAATCATTATTCAACATGGGTGTCCCAAGGTCCTTATGTTAGATAGTGGAACGAACTTTACTTCTCAACTTTTACAAGAGTTTTCGAAATTATTCAATACCGCCCAAAGGTTTGTCATTCCTTACAATCCATCAACTAATGGGCCCTTTGAGCGAGTCAATGGAACTTGAATCTCTATTTTAAGGAAGACGCCCTCAACGGACCCATTTGGTGGAACTTCTATTTACCTAGTGCTTTATTTGCTTAATGAATAAGTTATCATCAAATTATCAAAATGTCACCCTTCAAATGTATTTACAGGCAAGATCCCTCAGTTCTTTCAAGCGTTCAAGCATTATTTGAGAAAAGTATACCAGAAAAACTTTGATCTAGTTATGAGAAATCTGGATGATGATATTATTTGCCTTCAAGCTCAAGCCATGGAATCAATTGAGGTAACCACCAAAAAGGAGACTCAAAAAAATTAATCAAAATAAACATATTTTGCCTGAATACCAAATTGGAGATTATGTTATGTGTTACCACTACTGACCTGGTGGACAAAACAAAAAGTTGGGATCTAGATGGTCTGGTCCTTATTGAGTTATATTCTGAAAAGGGTTATAGTATTCAATTGTCCATTTAGAATGGTTATAGTTGTAAATTGTATCTAACCTAGATTTTTGAGGATTCATCCTCCTCCGTGATTGAATCTTGAGGGGAAGTGTTGGTATTTCGCCAAATTCTATCATTCCCAAAACTGTTACCCCTGATATTCCACCAATAATATTGTAGGGGGAACTAAATGAATCTACTTTAATCAAGTCTAACAAGAACGATCACAATTATCCCAATCAGGTGATATCAGAAGATTTGACTGCTCAGCAATTAAAAAGAGCTGATAAATTTTGAACTAAATCAAAACCTATAAATATTTAAACCTTTCAATAATGACATAGGTCTATTTATAACCTTCTATTTTCTATCATTCATATCTTTTGGAGATTCCATAAAGTAACTTCAAGACTTACCTACCACTTATGAGGTGCAATTCAAAAACCTCAAAAGAAACCTTGTTGATCTATGAGATATACCAATGGAAATCCAGGTCACAGCATGTCTAGGGCTCAAGTCTGCACAGCAAGGTATATTGACTAATCTCACCCCCACGCAACTCTGATACATCATGGAGTGACTTATTAGGGTGTAACAGTTATATGATGAAACCCCATTAAAATTTTAGGAGGATGTTCTTCAATTAGCGAGACCAAGTCCAATTCTATTAACTATACATGTCTTATCTAGATGCTAATATGGCTGGTCTCACCAGGAGCCTCAGCTCGCATCAGAAAATGCTGAATTCCTCTTAGACTATGTATAGCCAACAATTTTCCAGCTTTTGCCAGTATTGGCTCGCCACAATAACAAAAATACCAATGTGATAAGATTGCAAAGGTCCATAAAAATGACGAGTGCTTTATGCTATAACGCTTTGATCATGAATTTACATAGATAAAAGGGAGGGCGTACATATACAATGGTACATGTCAGAAACTCACAACTTTATGAATAAGTTTGTGCCTCAACTAAAACAGGAGCTCTTGTGGGTTGCATGGGAATATTGGCCCATAGGGGTGTAACTATGGAATGGGTATTGGATATTTAACGCTGGTGGTCAAGACTAAGCGGTTTATGAATGAAGTGACTAAATTAATTGGAATTAACACAGTGTAGTGAACATTAGATATTTCATTACAACTCTATACCGCTGCATCACAGAGCAAGTGATTCTAAGGCAATTGACATCAGTCAGCTCCGCATGGAGAGGAATAAGTACTGATTAGCAGAAATTGCTATAGAAGTGTAAATCAGTCTATAAATATGCCACTCTAGTTTTCTTAGTCAGTATTATATGCATAATTAGAAACAACTTAGATGCATTATACTGAACCAGTAACCAGGTACTCTGCTAGCGTAACAACAAAGCCCAAGATTTTAACAATAGCCATTTCATTTCATTAGAAAGGGTTTTATTTTATTTTCAATCTTTGATAACAAGGTAATATTTGTCCCCTGGTCAGCTTACCTCAAATAAAAGAGATATATCTTTTTGGCTAGCAGTTTGGTGTTATTTGGCTGATTCGATATGCTCAATGGTTTTTCTAAGTGGTTTGGTGGCTAGAGGTTGATTTAACGAGTAAATTACTTCTTAAACTTATCTATGACCATCTACATTATTTAGACTAAAGTAATCAATTAGAATCTTCTAGAATTTATAAACTCAAGCAATGCTGGGGGAATCAGCCTTTACGATAAAAGATTACTAAGGTGGACCAGCTAACAAACAAATTGTAGCTATAAATTTTGAGGAGAGGAAAATTTAGATGGTAATTATTGTTATACTGCTTCCCCTGGGTTTGTAATTAATTTTATATTACTATGATTAACATGGGCTCGAATAATATCTAAAAGAAAATTAGGTAAAAGTATCAGTAACAACAGCATATGGTTTAAATTCAGCACAGTCATTAGATGTCTTCTATTTGATCCATATTAATATAAGATACTTAACCCATCCAAAAAGTATAGAATAAGGCTATACGATAGAAGCTACGAAATAAATTTATGGTTTACTAGCCGTTTACCCGTGCTTCGCTACGGTGCCTATAAAATTAAAGATTTTCAATCTATTAATTTAGATTTTATATTATAGACAAACAAAACCACTCAGCCAAATCTAATTGCTCAATCAAATCAACCAAAAACCACCAACCACTTTGGTAAACCTAACTGAAATTATCAAAACAACCAATAACTAATCCCCCTCAAAGCTAAACTGTGTCCTATTGATTCAAACAAAAGCTATCAACCACTCGGCCAAACAAAAAAAACCTATCGAATCAATTAAATAACACCAACCTGCTACCCGAAACATCTCTCTATACTTAAAATCATTGAGCATGTGACATATCTTTCAAACTACTAAATCAACTTCTACTTAACTTGCCAAAAGTATTTTATTAATTAGGTGAACCAAATTAGGCAGGTTTTTAAAATTTATAAACCTAACATCCAGATACTCATGCTTCGCTACAGTATTTAAAGTTTATCAGATGATAAGCTCACATTGTAGCCTATAAGCTGTCAGCACTACTTTCTAGCCATTCGGACTAAGATGCGCTGTTGCCCTCGTGGCTAGTGAGTTAGATTATCCTAACTATTTAATCTACTTAAACTCTAATACTGATTTTTGTTGAGTTTCAGATGAGCAATTTGGCGAATTATTAGATAATTTTTGCCAATTCTCACTCACTCACCCAAATAGATTAAACTTATTAGACTCGATTAGCTTCAGATGAGCAATTTGGTGAATTATTCAATATTTGTCAATCTTCACCCACTCGCCCAAATAGATTGAACCCATCAGGTTCGATAATTTCAGATTCGATAAGATTCGCCAATTCTCACCCACTTACCCAAATAGATTGCCCCTATCAGACTCGAAGGTTTCAGATGTCAGTCAGTCAGTAAGTCAGTCCGTGAAATTTTTTTAAGTAGATTTTCTTAGATTTCAGTACTAGATTGGAAAGCTCGAGTTGGATTTCTAGCCTATAAAAGAATAATAAACATAAATAGCCTCACTTTAGTAAAGCGAACTGAATTGAATTTGAATGCAGCTAACAAACGTGGAGAAGTAATCTTCAGGAAATCGGATGTTGGGTTGTATGGTGTTTTTGGTTTCCAAGTATTGATCCGAGTATAATTCACCAGACTTATAATACATGGCATGGATATTAGTTGCTTTACAGACTGTGGTGACAGCCTTTACTGTGGGGGTGCAATATCGAAAGAACAAAAGCTGGAGCCTTTCATAAGTTCTTAGGATTGCTCTGTTGAGACTAAAAAGCTGACGTTTATTTAAAGCCATTGACCCAAACTTGGAAGTACTGACGTAGCTTTGAGACTTTAGGATAGAAGTTAAGTTGTCCCAATGCTCGTTAAAATGTCTAGCTCTATCAGCTTCAGTAGCGTAATGATTGTAAAAAGGTTTTTTAAATTCATACTCAAAGCTAAAGCCAGCTGAACAACGAGATGGGCTCATAGCTGAGATTACTACAAAGTCGATGCCCATCTTAATCAATTGTCTACCAACTTCAACGCTTCCTTCAACAAAAGCTAACCCATTTAGTAAGGGAACCTCACTAGAATAGGATTCCATAATCTCAGATAGTGTAAAATTACCCGCCCCTTTCATGACAAGAGTGACATCACCCATGGCAATTGCGTATTGACATACACTAAGAATACTAGAACTGTATAGCTTCCTATAGCATAACAATGGGTTCATCTCAACAAATCCTGATTTCAATGTAATCGCCTCAACAAGTCTCAAATCCGACCTGGTTGGATAAATAGAAACACGACAAAAAAGCTCTTCAAAATTTGCATTTAGGTCAACTATAGCTGGCAACTTACTTCCTATATACGCCTGACTAGTAACTGCTAAAACTGAGATAATCATCAACTGAGTAAGCATACTGGTATTGAGAAATCATTCAACGTCTTTATACTCCATTTAAATACACGCTTTTTCCATACTATTCCTTGGCACTGTAATCGTCAAACTCAAGTCCACCAAAAGTTGATGTTTGATTTACATTCAGTAATTGTTCGAATTATTGGTTATTCTTAGCTTATGTATAACTCTGGTTTTAATTCAACAATTTATATTGGCTTAACTTGGGCTTCTCCAAATAACGGAACCAATCACTGTGTACATGTTCACCAAGATTATATGATAACTTATTAGTTCAACATCCAATCACATATCTAATGTAAAACTGGCTGAAATGATATTCAAGTTAAACTATCCTTTCGACATAACAAGAACTTAATGAAGTATGCATGTAAGAAATGAGCTTCTGCGTACTTTAGTAATAAACACGGGTGGTAAAATAACTTAGTAATCAACATTTCCCTAGTAGCAAAAGATAAGGCAACTTAAAGATGGTTTTATAGCATAAATATTTAAAGCATGTCTCAAGCTTTTGTGCACAAAGCCAGCCATACATAAGTAACCATCTCATACTAAGAAAACCGTTAATTATTTGCATAGAAGTATATAGATGGTACGGTTTGCAACCTGATTCATAATTTAACCAAGGTTTACCACACCAATGTGATAATCTCTTGGCTTTGTAAATTCTAGTTTGCCGAAAGAAAACTGTACCAAAGTTGACAGAAGAATCAACTATTTAAAACAAGGTCTTCGTAAACTTGTATCGGCTCTATTTCCTAGTTTTATAGAGGTTATCGCGGAATTAACGTATACGTTAATTAAACAATATAACTTTTTATTGCTCTTCGAAATAATTCAAATCTCAAGCTCACATGTTTCTCTTACTACCAAAATAATATGAGATTCATATTTCCACTGTTGTGAAAATAAAAACAAGGTTATGATCTACAACTATCTACTTTCAGGTGGCTTTATAGTTTTAAGCTTTATGATTATTATCCACCAATCCTTAATTCATCTAACTTTCTATGCCACAATTAATTATATGGCCTTCAAATTATTTCTTTACTTTAATATCTGTTTTCTTGTATATTGAACATGACACAAAATCTTGTATAAGTACTATCTTATTTAATGTATTATATATTTAGGTTTTTAATTTAGATGTATATCACTTTAGCTATTTCACACACCGCAATTCCTAGAAATATTCATTGTATCCTTGCCTTAGATAATAAAAGCCACGGGATATTTCCAACTACTATGAAACAACTATTGTGATGGGGAAAAATGGCACAATTTCCAATTTCCGGATGCCTGTCTCTGATAGATGCCTAACATATGGTCTTTATATCAAAGATAAGTGTTAGAGGCTAATGCAGATAATAAAAAAGCCTTCTAATTAGTAAACCACAGATGCAAAAAACAAATAGGTTTTGTGGTAAGTCTCTGAAAAAGCTTGATTTTTATACTAAGATAAAATTGCCGAGGCCAACTACAGCCAAAGAAACCCAAAGCCAAATTGGTTCCGGATTTATATAACCAAACACATGTCAAAATGTAACGATGAGAGCTTTTTTATAATAGTGTGGCACAAAATCACAAAATTTAAGCTTTTAGAATTTACAATAAAGTTTCTATTTTCTGTAATTCATATAATTTACATTTTACCCTATCAATATTCTATTTGATAGTTTGATTTAGCTTTAAGGCCCTAGGCTCTTCCTAACTACTTGTATGCATATGGATCATTTACTCAAATATCAAATATTTGTATATATTAACATTAATTGTTGTAAAATTTCTCAAAATAACAAAACTCAATAAAAATGTAGCTGTTAACGCATGGGGATTGGAACTTTATAGTTCCTACCATGCTTGGCAGACTGATCGTAGTTTATTGTTATACCGTTAGATACTCTTAAAACATAATAAAAATGTATTTACTACAAAGTACTATTTTATATATAAATTTTATTCGAGGTGGGCCGACCTGGGGACGATACCGCACCGATTAGGGAAGTGAAGAAAATGGGAAAGGAGGATAAAAACCGGAAAACCTCCATGCGCAGCGTGTGATAGGCCAGGAACTCCATGGACCGCCTTTGCTATTTGCTATCTCGGTTCGGGGCATTGGCACGCAAAACCAACACAGTCAAAATCGTCCCCTACCCAAAGTCCATTACCGGGCTCGAACTCGGGAGGCAGTGGTAGAGGGTCTATACTCTACCACTGGGGTATCCTCCCTTACAAAGTACTATTTTAAATGATATAATAATCATGTCAGTCTATTGTACTGACATTCTATATATTGAGTTTGATAAGCTTTTATACTAATATAAACAGTTAGCATTATTTTTATAGTAATTTCAATATGCTTACATATAAAATAGAATATCATAATTCAATAGATCACTATCATTCCTAAAAACTTCAAATTATTGTAGTAAACTACGAACATTATAAAATCATCAGTAATCCGAGTTCTTTGATCTAATTAGCTCATATTGATAAAGTATCCATCTTTAGTATCAAATTAGAACATTACAACCAATAATTATTTTTATCCGTTATTTATCTATGAGATTAAAAGGGTAAGCATTGTTATTTATAAGTTGGGGTGGATGGCATATTTGGTAGTGCATCTAACTACAATTTAGTGGGTTCAAGTTTGAGTTACCCTCTAAAAATTATACGGTGTTTTCCATGATCTAATGCTAGTGAAATAAGTTTAGTTATTAAATTTATTTCCAAGTTAGAAAGAACCTAATTTAACGGTCCTGAGTAATATAGAAAAAATATATCATCTGAATTTTTTAAATGTTTTTATGTGTTTAAATTTGATTTCTTTCATCTTTTTAGCTTTAGATAATAATGATGACTAATTTCTGGGCTGCCAGCCTCAAATAGATATATATAATCATTAGACTTTTATGCCTTCCAAATGCTTGTAAATTAGATAGATAATAGTATATTATCTTTACTAATTGCTTTGTGGAGTTAATACCATAGCTTGACTGATTTTAGATAGCATCATATATATCTCTAAGAAGTAAAAACTAGTTTACTTATAAAATTAAGAATAGAATTTTATGTATTGATTACTGTATAAGAGAACACTTTTCTTGAAAGTAATTTAATATTACCAGTACAAGTAGACAATTAAGAAAATTATTATAATCATCTTAATCTTATACAAGATACGTTTTCATTACATAATGGCATGATTGAAGAGGTGAAAAAAGGAAAAAAAAAATAATTAAAGGCCAAAATAAAGTTAATAAAATTTGACTAGATCCTTAAACTTAAATTATACCTTTAACCAGTGAGGGGAAAGCCAAGAACGTAAATTTTGGGTATAAGGATTAATTCTTAATTAAAACTAGTATGCCAAACACTTTCTCTATGATAATTGCATATATAATAAAGCTGATGCAACTTTTAATCTGGTACTTAAGTGACTTTAAAATCACTTATAAATTTTACACAATTAATAAAGTTGAGAGTTTGGTGCAAATTAAAACATCAAGTTCAAACTTATACAACATTGCATGATCCATAATTGCTCTCACTTGCATCATAGAAATTAACTTGGTAACAAAAGTTATTTGGCATCATTGTTAATTTAGCATTAAAACAAATATGGCTGCTAGACTCTGGGTTGGGTTTATGCTCACTGGTGCTAATTTCCCACATAGTTCAACAATATTGCAGGAGTAATTTAGTCTTTATTGCTGAAATGATTAAAAGGGGGATTTTTAACACTAATTGTAATAAAATACTTAGAAGTGAATACTAACAATTTAGGGTTTATGGGTTTTTATTGTAACCATGGGTTAAGAAAAGAGACTCCTCTTAATAAGTTGATAATTAATATTTAAGATGTCAAGGCTTGAATTTCAGATTGCTTATTAAAGTCTGAATTAGGGAATATTGAGATTTGACCTATCAGGTCAGTTGAGGCTCGCCTCACTTCAATGTGAGGGTAGATAGAGAAGTGACAGCCAGAAAGATGAACCCACAAGAAAAAGATTTTATATATTTAGTCCAATGAGAAAGTGGGAAAATATTTTCACCTTGCTGGACCCCCTCTGATCCTATAAAAAGGGCCAGTCTCTGCAGGGTAGATTATACTAAATTAGCTGTGGCCTGAGAGGAGCCTCTGATGGACTCTCCTAAATTTGCCATATATTCAGTGCACTTTGACTACCTGACTTTGTAGTATTAGTTTAAATTTTACACTAAATTTACTTTCCCAATTCAAAGGGTTCCACTGAGAATTGGCCAGGGTCTTTTGGACAATTTTGTCCTCATTTTCCTCCTTATTTAAAACTGAAACACTCTTATTACATAATTGGACTTGTAATTTTCCAACATACCCACTTCAAGAGTGTTAGGGGGAAAATAAGGGTACAGGAAATGTCCATGTAATCTGTTTGTGGTGTTACTGGTAGTCAAAGATTTTATTGAATACTCATCACCTCTCTAATAAGTGACAGTGAAGGGACCCTCCCAAATAGAACCAAGCTTGCCGCTTCTGGGTGTGATACAGTTATGGTAGTCCAGGACCAGGTCCAATACTTTAAATGAAGGCAAGGGAACCTGAAACTCATTAGCCACTTGTCCCTCTTTTGTAACCATTTTAGTTAATTTTATTATAGCCTCATATTTAAGCTGAATGATACATTGAGCCAATCTCCTCATGGATTTCTCAGGTTCCTCAACTTTAGAGGAGAAGATATATTTAGCTAAATGGGTGGATATCTCTGGTTCCCGCCCATACAGAACATGGAATGGGGACATTTTCAGGATCCCGTGATAACTAATCTGGTATAAATAAGAGCACTAAGTAGGAATTGATCCCAGTGAAGTGGATCAGATGAGGCCATTTTACGCAGGATAGAAACCAGGTGTGGGATCCGCCAATGGACAACACAAACAATATATTGAAATAAGATATTTTACTTTTTAGTAAAAGTATAAAATAAAAATTGTTTTTGATTTTTTATGTTTTTTTATTAAACAGGCAGGGCAAAACCAGAAAAGGTCCCTTTGTCAATACTAGCTTTTCCTATATAAACTAGTTTGAATTTCAAGACCATCGATATTTGAGGCAAAAAGAAAGTAAAGCTCAGTCTTCTAAATTAGGAAATATAGGCTTTTGGCCTATCAGACCAAAGATAAAATTTTTTTGGAGGCAGAACTGACCCATGCGGTAATGATTTGATGAATTGTATCTAATCACCAGTGAGTAAAATATTTTCACTTTGGCGGTGGTCTGACTCAGATGGTAATGATTGGGTATTTTGGCAGTAGTCAGAATCAGATGGTAATGATTGGCTAATGCTTACCCTATCATCCTCAAGTAAAATCTTTTCACCTCAACGGTGGTTAGACTTGGACAATGATTGGTTAACTCACACCCAATCATTGATGGGTAATATCCTCTTGCCTTGCGGAGGTTCCAATCTGTGCAATAGTATACTCCTCATATTTGACCGAGGAGTCAGAGTATTTCTATTATTAATTATTATCATTTTAAGCCAATTTTTGTGATAAATCGTATTTTTCCGTTGGTTAGGATTCCACTGAGAATCCATTAAGGTCTTTTCACTGTGGGTACTCATATCGCTGATATCCGCATTATTCTCTAAAAATTTGGCAGGTGATGGGCCAATCATAGTAGCAGAATTGGGAACACTAACTCCTACAATATTTTTCTCAGATCAAAGAGGAGAATGTCTGACATTGCCCCCTCAAGAATGTTGGTAGGGGTGTTGTGGTTATGGTAGTGTGATGCCTTATTATCCACTTGAGAGATAGGATGGGGGGTGCGAAGCTTATTGGCAGCCTGCCCTTTTTTTGTCACGGTTTTAGTGGGGTTAGTGTACATGCAAGAGTAATCCTTCTTGCTGGGTTTGGTATTAGCTAGAATTAAGGGAACTTCGTAATTGAGCAATGACAAGATCCCTTGCTTCATATTGATAATGCCATTATACTCAATCATAAATTGAGTTCCTATAAGCATATCATAAGTGTTGTTTTCTAAGGCCACAGAAGGGGCCAATAGGATAAGCTTCCCAATATGAATGGGAAGGGATGAGTAAGCACCCAGCGCGCAGGCGTCATTAGGACTGGCAGTTCCAAAATCTTGGTTGTATTCCAAGTCAGGTGCAAGCTTGATCTTTTTTATCAGCTTGGAGGAGATTACGTTCACTGGGGAGCCTGTATCTAGGATAGCCATCACCTAAACTTTTTGTATGACCACTTTGACCTTTGTAAGTATCCCCTCAAAAGGGGGTGATAGCGCTAAGACCTCCCTAAGATGGAGATTGGAGGTTAGTTTACCTGCGGTCCCAGGGTAATTTTCTTTGACGGACTTCATGGTGTGACTATGCTGGATAGGGCGTATAAGATGGGACACCACCTCATTTGCATCACTAGCAGTGTTGATGGCAATTGGCTCCCCCAAGACTTGGCATAGATACGTCTCTTCAGGTATAGTAGCCTCATCAACTCCTCCAGAATTCAAGCGATTGGGAACTTCCACTTCAGCAGGGGCTCCTACAACATAATAGCCAACCTCATCTGTATCCTCCCCAGAATCATTCCCTGGGGTGTTTGTAATGTGAGGTAGTGGCATAAGCTGTTTAAGTGAGTTAGGCACATGAGATTTGTCAGCAGTAGGTGTGCCTTTCCCTATGCTGAAATTTCTTTTACCTGCTCCTGTTCCTCGGCATCAGCTTTCTTTTTCCAGCATGTAGCCTCCATGTGGCTGAACTTATCGCAGTATTCGCACTGAGGGCGTTCAGGACAGGTTGCTTTGGGGTTTTGTTTTTTAGGGCCCATTATCTGAAGGGGCTCCTTCTTAGCCTCAATAGATAAGGATCGAGGCTTAGGCTTTGGATCATTGATGGTTGAAACATGAGGGCGAGATACTGCTCCATGTGAAACTTTGGGCTTATGGAAATCAGCGACATCTATTAAAACCTCCTTGATATCTTGGATGGTATGGAAATAGTGTTTAACTGAAGTGATGTGCATCACTAGCGATGGGTAAGAAGCCACTCCAGTCAAAACGGCAGCTACAGCATCATCCAAAGTCATCATCTTTGAGGTTACTGGCATCTGTGCTTCTAAATAGAATCATTCCGCAAAGGCAACCAAAGACTCTCCTTTCCGGATACTCATATGCATGAAAGCTTGTTTTTTCATGCTTAAAGCTTGTTTAGAGCTGAAAGTGTTTATGAGGGCCTCTTTAACCTCGGTCCAGGTGCTAAGAGCGTCCATATGTGGGACCATTACCTCCTGTGTCATGCGGCCCAAACAGGAAAGAATATGTTTGGCCTTTTAATGATCAGTTGCCCCTTCCATAGCCACTTCATAAATGAATAAAAACGAAGCAATGCTGCCCTCACCGGGGATGAACTTGTCTTTAAATGTAGGTTTGAATGAATGAGGGTTATTCCCAGAAAGGGTGTGAATAGCTGGAGCTTCTGCTTCTGAGGTTTCAGAGCGTTAGCTTAACTGATCAAAGGCCCTCAAGAGGCGAATAAACTGGTCATGAATGGCTTCAAGCCAGGTTTCCATGTTGGAGAGGGCTTCTAGGGGCCTGGATTCACATAGTCTCAATCGAGCTTCAATCCCTGATTTTTGAGTTTCAAGATCTTCCACTTGGTTCTCCATTGCAGAGACTTGGAAACGGAGTTGGGATACCATTGAGCTTTGGTTTAATTGTGCAGTTTCCACGGCTTTCACGTGGTTCTTCAACTCTTCTTTCATTTGGTTACACCCTTCATCGTCATGAGAGTGAGAGCTTGGGCCTTGTACTTCATCCTTGATCTGCTCATATTTCTGCTTGACCTTTGTTAGTTGACTAAATACTTCCTTCAACAACATAGGGCTTTCCAGCAAAACTTTCATCACATTGGCTTTGATTTCGCATTCAGTCAAGTGACAGGCCAAATATTTGGTATTTTCAAGCGAAGCTTTAAGAGCTAGCTCCTTTTCTAATTAAACAACCTTGGCTGCGAGGTTGGTGGTGGCGCTAGATGGTTCAAGCAACAGATGACGTTCAAGCTCATCAACATGCGAAAAGGCCTGAATTAACTGCTGCTCCACCACAGCCACACACTGTTCATATTCTTCTTGAAGGACGAAGTTGGGGGCTGAAAGATCATGATGTGTTTGCTCAATTTGCTTTTCAAGCTCTTTAGCAAACTCAGCCAACAATGAGCGGGTGCTAGCAGAAGATGCGTTCAGCTCATCCCTAAAGATCTTCATGGCCTCCTCAACATACTTTACAATCCCAGTATCCATAGTAGCAAGTCGATCATGCAGCTGTATGATGAAGTGGCGATTAGCTTCTACACCAGTTCTAACTGCTCCAAGATGTTCGGAGGTCAGGTGATACAGCTTATCATAGACTAAATTTAAAGCTGCATGAGTATCTTGGTGTCAATGTAGCTCTTCATGATGGCCAGCTAAAAGAAGCATCATATGGACCAAAGCAGGATGAGCAAACTTGCGTACATAGGTGGTCATAATTGTAAGCTGACCATAGGTCTCTGGGAGGACACTAGTCTCATAGAGAAACAAGTGACATTCCTCTACCAATGATGCTCATTCGTGAGATGCAATGTCACCAGGGTTAAGAATGCCATGGGTAAGATCTCTCACAGATTCAGTGGCTGGCCAAGTGATGCGATGAGATTCAGGTATTAATATGGGCTCAAATTGGTTTTTTTAAATATTAAAGTGGTAGGACTGTCCATGTGATCATCTTCTTCAGTTTCTTCCCCATTTCACACCCAGCGGGTGACACTCTCCATTTCTTTTTTTTTTTTAATACTTATCAAATTATTCAGGGGACTCAACCCCGCGCTGGGCTCCAATTTGTGGGATCCGCCAATGGACACCAAGAATAATATATTGAAATGAGATATTTTACTTTTTAGTAAAAGTATAAAATAAAAATTGTTTTGATTTTTTATGTTTTTTTATTAAACAGGCAGGGCAAAACCAGAAAAGGTCCCTTTGTCAATACTAGCTTTTCCTATATAAACTAGTTTGAATTTCAAGACCATCGATATTTGAGGCAAAAAGAAAGCAAAGCTCAGTCTTCTAAATTAGGGAATATAGGCTTTTGGCCTATCAGATTGAAGATAAAAATTTTTTGGAGGTAGAACCAACCCATGCAGTAATGATTTGATGAATTGTATCCAATTACCAGCGAGTAAAATCTTTTCACCTCAGCGGTGTTCTGACTCAGATGGTAATGATTGGGTATTTTGGTGGTAGTCAGAATCAGATGTTAATGATTGGCTAATGCTTACCCTATCATCCTTGAGTAAAATCTTTTCACCTCGATGGTGGTTAGACTTGGACAATGATTGGTTAACTTGCACCCAATCATTGATGGGTAATATCCTTTTGCCTTGCAAAGGTTCTAATCCGTGCAATAGTATACTCCTCATATTCAACTGAGGAGTTGGAGTATTTCCATTATTAATTATTATCATTTTAAGCCAATTTTTGTGATAAATCGTATTTTTCCGTTGGTTAGGATTCCACTGAGAATCCATTAAGGTCTTTTCACTGTGGGTACTCATATCGCTGATATCCGCATTATTCTCTAAAAATTTGGCAGGTGATGGGCCAATCATAGTAGCAGAATCAGGAACACTAACTCCAACATTCTTTTTCTCAGATCAAAGAGGAGAATGTCTGACACCAGGTTCCATTGGCTCTCTCCACAGTCCCATTGGTAGATGGATTATATAAGTTGAGAAGAGTTGTTGGGTCCCCATGGACGTGGCCAGGATCTTGCCTACTTTGGAGGTGAAGTTCTTGCCATTATCACAGAGTGAAACTTAGGGACAGCCATGTCAAGTAAAAATATATTGATGTAGTAATGTTGCGGTGACCTTGGCCATTTGGACAGGGAGAGCCACAGCTTCAACCCACTAAGTAAACTGGTCAATGCCTACTAGAATAAATTTGTTTCCACTGGCAGTCTGTGGGAGGGAACCTACTGCGTCTAAGCTGATGGTGAGGAACAGTTGTTGAGGGGTAGTTGGTTGATACTGGTATCAAAACTTGAAACTGGATTGCTTCTTACATGTGAGGCAGGCATCCAAGTCTTTGGCAATAGTTTCCATAATTCCTTCCCAATAGTACCCGCTCCCTAATCCACTCTTAGGTTTTTTTAACTCCCCCATGACCTAGGGTAGAGTGGGCTTCCAGGGTAGCAGTTACACGTTCTGAGGGCCAAAGATAAGGCAACCACTTTGCTCCCACCTGCTGATACAACTTCTCACCCTCCACTTTTGTGTTGTGGGAGTGCCGGGCTAACATCTTCTGGACCAGTTTATGCTCATCATCCCAATTATTAGGGGTCATTAAGAGGTCATATAATCTCTCCGCCTTACTATTATCCAAATGCAGGATGGGCAGATGAGTTAACCCATTGTTAGATTCTCAGTGTAACAGTTTGATTCCACCAAGCTGGTTGGCACAGGGTATTAGCCACTGGACAACTGAATTGGATGATATGTAGATTGCTGACTCTTAATAAAAACTGATAGATATAATAAATGGAGCAATTGCCCAATTGACCCTTTTTAATATAATATAATAAACGTAGAACTTATCTGCTGACTACTATAAAACCACCCCCTCTTAATCTTCCGCTCAATTCTTATCTCAGTATTCCAAGTCAAATGCATCCTCTACTAGGTAATCTCTTATTCGTTCACTTTTAGAATTTTTCATCTATCATGAGTTTTTGGCAGAATTCCCTCAATTTGCAGAACTATCAATAATTTAATTGATTCACTTTATATAAATATAACTTCCGCTCAATCTTGAGGCTCGCCTCAACTCTAATTTCGATCCACCTGGATGTATAGCTTATCATCCAGTCATATCAACTTTTCAACTTATCAATACCCATCAACATTCATGTGGCGGGTTCCTGCACGATGATCAATCTTCATGTCATAATGCTGGAGCTTTAGAGCCCAGAGCGCTAACCACCCAATAGAATCCTTCATATTCTGTAACCATTTCAAAGAAGCATGATCTGTAACCACAGTTAAGGGAGTGCCATACAATAAAGGACGGTAGTGTCTTAAAGCTAACAAAATATTAAAAAACTCCTTCTTTGTGACGTTGTAGTTGCGCTCTGCCTTTGACAGAATCTTAAAAAAATAGGATACAGGATGTTTTACACCGTTTTCATCTGATTGGGCTAATATGTCCCCAATGGCATAGTCTGAGGCGTCAGTAAACAAGATAAAAGCTTTAGTATAATCTGGATGTCATAGGATAGGACGTTGTTGCAGCAGTTGCTTCAGCATTTCAAAAGCGTCCTTTTGTTCTTAACCTCAATGAAAAGGAGTGTTCTTTATCAGTAGGCGGACAAGGGGCTCACAGAGCTGAGTGAACTTGGGGATAAAATGTATTAATACCCCATCATGCCCAGAAATACCTGAATATCCCATAGATTCTTAGGGGGAGTCATTTTTGATATGGCTTCGACCTTGTCCTGTAAGGGTTGGATTCCTTCTTGGGAAATGGCTTATCAAGGAACTTTATCTTCTTTTGGAAAAAAGTGCACTTGGAGGTTTTTAATTTGATGTTAAATCATGTAAGCGTTGAAACACTTCATTCAGGTGAGTTAGTTGTTCGTAGAAAATCTTTGTAAATATTATGATTATCTTAAAGTAGACTATGACGCAAACTAACTTCAGGGCCTGCTAGATGTGGTCCATGGCTCGCTGAAAAGTTGTGGGTGCATTGCACAACCCTTGAGGAAGTCGTACGGGTTAGAAAAGACCTTCACTGCAAATGAGAGCACATTTCTCCTGATCTTTGAGGGAAAGGTCTATTTTCCAATAGCCGCTAGCCAAGTCCATGGCAGAGAAGAAGTTAGAACAAGAGAGTTGGGCCAGGGCATTATCAATGCGGGGGATAGAATAGCTATCCTTTTTTGTGAGGTTATTTAATTTGTGATAATCCATGACTATCCAATGACCTTCGTTTTTCTTATTGATAAGTAACAGAAGGGAAGACCAAGGGCTTTGAGAAGGAACTAGTAATCCCACGTCTAGTATTTGCTTGAGCTCAGTCCTCATCTGCTGTTCTTCAACCTTTGATTTACAGTAAGGTTTTGACCGGATAGGACAGGCATCACACACATCAATGGAATGGCTTGAGTCTTTCATATTGCCATAGTCATTATCTGATTTAAAGAATATGTCGCTATATCCTTCCAATAAATTATGGACCTTTTCCAGCTCATCTTTAGTCAGCTCATCCGAAATATGGACATTGGATAAGGCACATAACAGGTTATTCAATGGCAAGCTCAAATCTGTAGTAGAGCCATTGAAGTGGATACGTTCATTGTCCTCTATAAGGGACCAATAAACCCTCTGACAATCTGCTGGTGTTTTTTATATCATGTCCTTGCCGGTGAGGTTTCCCAAAAGGATAGTAATAGGTCTCTGGTAGGCTAGGTCTAGTATCCCAGGAAATACATGAGGCTCCAAGGGGTAACGCCCTCAATACTTATGAGGTGCAACAAGCTGTAGTGTGGGATTTGGAGCGTGATCTTTGTGTCAACCACTCATTGTTCACCAGGCTTAATCAAGACCTCGTCTGCAGCATAGAAGTATACCGTCCCTTGCATCCACTGAATTGGGCAATTTAATTTGTATTTCGCCCAGAGGTGGTATAATGTAAAAGCAAAGCGGAAAAGGGGTATTTGATCAGGCAAGAGTATTTGTTCTTTCTGGGTCATTTTTGGATAAGACTAAAGGGACTTTATATTAGAGTAACGAGAGGAAACCTTGCTTCATGTTGATTATTTCCTCATATTCAATTCTAAACTGGGTACCTATGAGTATATCATAGGTGTTGTTTTTAAGACCACTGCTGTGGCTGATAAGATGAGCTTCCCAATTCGAATGAGAAGGGAAGTGTAATAACCAAAGGCATGGGTGTTGTTTGGGCCTTCAGTTCCAAATTCTTGATTGTATTCTATGTCAGGCGCCAGCTTTATCTTTATTATCAGCTTAGAGGAGATTACATTAACCGAGGAGCCAGTATCTAGGATGCCCAACACCTGGACTTTTTGAATGACCACTTCAACCTTGGTGAATGTTCCTCCAAAGTTAGGAGACAAAGCCAAGACCTCCTTAAGTCAGAAGGTGGAGGTTAGTTTACAAGCAGTCTCAGGGTATTTTTCCAGGGTGGAATTCATGGTATGGACCTCCTGAAGAGAACGAATCAAGCCATCCAGGAACTGATCAGCATCGCAGGCAGTGTCAATAACCTTTGGGTACCCTAGTACTTGGAGGAGGTACGTGTCCTCAGGTATGGGAGTCTCTTCTCTTCCTTCAGATCTCAGCTGATCAAGTATACCTACTTTGACTGGGGCTCCTAAGACATAATAACTAATATCCTCATAATCTCCTTCAAACTCATCATTAGAAGGGTTGTCCACACATTGAGTGATGATAGAAGGGCGTTGGAGGAAGAAGCCTTAACTTTAGTAGCCGTGGGGCCACCCACAGAGATAATCATTGGAGGAGCAGGGAACTTAGTTTTTGAAGCTTTGTCTTTGAGCCCATGGTTTTGGGAGCTGCTGTCACCAGAGGGAGAGGTTTGAGCTTCCTCATGGCTACTGGTTTTAAATTAGAGTTGGCTGGAGGAGATAGCAGCGGGAAGGAGGATGTTTTAACTCCGCCAGCTTTAGTTTGATCAGAGGCTTTGAGCCTTGGGGAAACAGGTGGTTTAGCGTTATCAACCTGGTCCTTAAGCCCCTTGTTGGTTGAGGCGAATATCACCTGAGAAAGGGGTCTAGGCTTAAAAGCAGGCTTTGGAAACATTTGATGAGGTTTGTTAGATGGCACAAGCTGATCTTGGTGGCAAGGTGAGGGACGAGAGCGTCGCCCTGCTGCTAATGATGCACTCTGACTTACTAGCTTGAGAACCTCAGGTTGGCTGTGCAAAGGAAGAGCAGGTTTGAGCTGCACTGCAAGTGCTAGGCTCAGAGTAGTAACCAGCATAGGGGTCAACATAGCCTCCTTAGTTGGGGCTTCAATTGAGCGCTCATCAATGGTCCAAACCTGGGGGTTCACCACAGCATTATTTGTTGTCGCTCAGGTATGAAAATCAGCAACATTGTAATGGCCAGGCTGAACTGATCGTTACATTTTGACTCAAGATTTGGATTTCTAAATGTTGAGTCAAAACTCTATTTTGGGGTTTTGAGGTTCATGCGGTCTTGGCGCTGGGCTGTGCCCCTCCCAAGATATTCTTTATGCACCTTGGGGCTCAAAGAAAAGTGCGGAGGGGCTCCCTGGAAGAGTGACCTCAAAAGGTCAGGCCCACGCAATTCTGAACTCCATTCAGAATTTCTCTCTCTCTTTCTCATTTCCCACCCTTGCGTGGGTCTCTCTAGCGCCTCAGGGCCGCGCTTGCCTTTTTTTACCTGGAATCCTGCGGCAATACTAATTTTGTATCCTTATAAAAAAGTTGAGATTTAGCGGTAAACTGATCTTCCAAATCTCTGGTTTTTACTGTGTCATTTGCGATGCCCTATGTTATTGGAATTGAATTTGTCAGCGAGTTTATTTCAGAAATAAATAAAACAAGACTAATTTAGGGGTCAAATCCTCGCTTACCTGTATCATCTTTCTACTTTTTTGAATTTCCAATAAATATGAGGCTGAATTGGTGAGTATGATGAGTCAAAACGCTTACCTTAAGGGAACCTCATATTAGACAATCTTTTGGCGTCCATCCACCAATCCAAAGGCAGGATGGCGGTTAATTTGGAACGTTTTCGTCCGTTACAAACATCAAACAAGCCTCTTTTATGTCACGGATGTTTTTAAAGTTTTGCTTTACTGAGATGATATGCCAAGATAGAGAATGTTGGGAAGCTACGCAGTTAACATAGCCAAAATGACATCATCCAAATTCAGCATGTTAAATGCTGACAACCTCTGAGAAGCTAAGTATTATCGCTTAGCAAAGGCAGTGATCCGTTCACCTTCATAAATACTAAAGCGCATAAAGGTTTGTTTTCTTGGTTAAACTCTGCTTAGAGCCAAATTCCTCTATAAGAGCTTCCTTAACCTTGACCCCGGTGTATAGAGTATCCATATAAGGGATCATCATTTCTTGGGCCAGGCGACTTAAATGAGGAAGGATGTGATTGACCTTCTGGTGGTCCATCGCCCCTTCCATGGCTGCTTCATAAATGTATAAGAATGAAACAATGCTACCCTTGCAAGGGGTGAATTTTTTTCTTACTAAGGGACATTTAAATGGGCGATGTTTGATCTTTTTTACTCTTGATAAAACGCTTGTGATGATCAAGGAGCTGCCTGACCATCCCATAGCCCTGATCCCTCCCTAAGGTGGAGAGTGGGGCTCTTAGTATTTATAATAAAAGTTGTAGGGTCTGAGGCAACAACCCTCAAAAATGGCATTTTTATGAATCATATGCCAACAAATCAACTAAATCTCAGAGTGGATGTGACAAAGGCTGATGTAAATGGCAATCAGAACAATCAAAGGCCGCCAACCCAAAATCTGCTAAAATGAGAAATGATGAAAACAATGGCAAAGGGCAGCACAGCGAATCAGGGGCTGCCAAGCCAAATTATGCCAAAAGCAGTAATGTCGAGAACTGTGGTGAAGGGTGTCCCAGCAAATCAGGGTCTGCCAAGCTGAATTATGCCATAAATGGAAGTATTGAGAGTCAAGGGGAGCAGCGGATGAGCAAATTAGAAGTTTCCAGAAAACTTCTAATGATTTTAATTCAAAAGTTTGTGATAAGGTCAACATGGAAATGCTGAAATCTTATTTATCTCCAATAGACAAAATTTAATGCGGGAAAGTTTCCATTATGCCTGGGGTACCTAATGAATGGTCTAGAATGGGCCCAGACGGGAATATTGGGGGCTGAGATTCTCGAAATATGCCCACAGATAGCCACCGCCTGCAGACTCCACAGGAACAAATTACCCCATATTCTTACTTCCTAACATAAATGCAACCAGATGAAGGTGTTTAGGACAACTTTGTCTTCTAATATATACAATGAAAACCCCAAAAACGAAAATAAATTTTAAAATCTTAAAATCATTTGTTGAGATTTTGTGGAGGTACTCTGGATGTTGAACAGAAAATGAACTATGCCTATGGTTTTGACAAGGCTGCTGCCTCTCTGTACGCCCTCTCTAGTGTACAGACAATTTTCCTAAGCATCAATATTGTCCTTACCATTTTCTAAGGGTTTAGCAACAACCATTCATCAAGCCAACAAATGGGAACATAAACCACCGCTGCATTCTCCTACTTGTGGGCTCTTGCCTGGGCCCTCCTGCCAAATTGGTTCATGGCGATGTGGAAAGATCCCATTTGTCACATTAGACAAAGTTCAAACCCAATTCCTCTTTTCCCAAGAGCAACGTTTCAGTTTTGTGAAGGAAAACACACCTGCGTTTGGGCTTTTTGCTTCCTCCTGACAGCTATCCTCATGGCCCAGTTATGGTCATGGTTGTCATCACCTCCCCCAAAAGGGAGTGAGTTTTCCATCTATTCACCCAAAGGACATCTGTACTGGCCCACTCCCTGAAGCACCACTCACAACATACCTCAGGCAATAGTTCAAGTTCCCACTACCCACATTCCAGCTGCCAAGCCCACATACCCTTATATTGCTCACCCTTCCAAGAAGGTTTTGACAGGAACCCATGTTGCCTAGCTGGCTGTATGCTAAAAAGATAAAAATCTGTGTGGGGAGATACCCTAGCTCCTCCAGTAGGCCAGAAAAAATGTACCTGTCCAAAGCATCTAAGGCACCCACATCAGCCTCAAAAAAAACCCAAGCTAAGAATTCCTGCCACCAACGATACTAAGGATTGTATATTAGAGGAGGGTGATGTGATGATCAAGCCTTTTTCAGATCGCCACAAAGCCTCCATATTCCCCTATGGGGATATGAAGACCTCAATTAAATATCCTGACCACTGTACCAAAAATCATCAGCAGGTTGAGGAAGTCTGGTGGTGCAGGGAGCTCTCCTCTGAGGGGGTAAATTGACAATCAAGGTGCTGCCTTACCGCCCTTAGTCCTGATCCCCCCTAAGGCGGAGATTGGGCTTTTAATATTGATAATGATAAAATTATAGGGCTCAAGGGCAATAACCTTTGAGTATGGCAATATGACAAATCAGATGCCAACAAATCAACTAAACCTCATAGTGGAGGTGGCAAAGGCTGATTTAAATGGCAATCAGAACAATCAAAGGCCGCCAACCCCAAAATCTGCTAAAATGAGAAATGATGAAAACAATGGCAAAGGGAAGACCAGCGAATCAGGGGCTTCCAAGCCAAACTATGCCAAAAGCATTAATGTCAAGAACTGTGGTGAAGAGTGTCCCAGAAAATCAGGGTCTGCCAAGCTGAATTATGCCATAAATGGAAGCATTAAGAGTCAAGGGGAGCAGCGGCTGAGAAAATCAGAAGTTGCCAGAAAACTTTAAATGAATTTTAATTCAAATGTTTGTGATAAGGTCAACATGGAAATGCTGAGCTCTTATTTGTCCCTAATAGACAAAATTAATGCGGAAAAGTTTCCATTATGCCTGGGGTACCTAATGAATGGTCTAGAATGGGCCCAGATGGGAATATTGAGGGCTGATATTCTCAAAATAGGCCCACAGATAGCCACCGCCTGCAGACTCCACAGGAACAAATTACCCCATATTCTTACTTCCTAACATAAATACAACTAGATGAAGGTTTTTAGGACAACTTTGTCTTCTAATATATACAATGAAAACCCCAAAACGAAAATAAATTTTAAAATCTTAAAATCATTTGTTGAGATTTTCTGGAGGTACTCTGGATGTTGAATGGAAATTGAATTATACCTCTGGTTTATGACAAGGCTGCTACCTCTCTGTCGCCCTCTCTGGTGTACAGACAGCCCTCCTAAGCGTCAGTATTGTCCTTACCATTTTCCAAGGGTTTAGCAACAACCATTCATTAAGCCAACAAATGGGATTATAAACCACCGCTGCATTTTCTTACTTGTGGGCCCTTGCCTGGGCCCTCTTGCCAAAATTAGTTCATAGCGATATAAAAAAGATCCTATTCATCACAGAACTAGATAGTTGTTGTTCAAGGGAAAAAAGCTGTGGTTTAGAAGCAGAGGGGAGGTTGAGAGGGTTATTCACCCCAACACCCTCCATTTTAGATAATTGTTTGTGATGTACTATTCTCTGTATTGAGCACCTCTTGTTGGACTCTTTGCTGTGTTTATGCTCACTGGTGCTAATTTGCCCCAGAGTTCAACAATATTGCAGGAGGAATTTAATCTCTACTGCTGAAATGATTAAAAGGGGGTTTTCACCATTAATTGTAATATAAGTACTTAGAATGAATAATAACAAGTTAGGGTTTATGGGTTTTTATTGTAACTGTGGGGGTAAGAAAAGAGAACCTTATAATAAGTCAATAAATAGTATTTAAGATATCAAGGCTTGAATTCAAATTGCTTAGTAAAATCTGAATTAGTGGATTCTGAGATTTGACCTATCATATCAGTTGAGAATCCCCTCGCTTCAATGTGAGGGCAGATGGAGAATTGACAACTGAGAAGATGAACCTGTGAGGAAGGGTTTTTATATATTTAGTCCAATAAGAAGGTGGGAAATTTTTTTCACCTTGCTGGATCCCCTCTGACCCTATTAATGGGGCCAGTATCCGCGGGGTAAATTTTATTAAATTAATTGTGACCTGAGGAGGAGCCTTTGATGGATTCTCCTGAATTTGCTGCATAGTCATCACAATTCAACTACCTGACTTCATGGTATTAAGCCAAGTTTTATTTATAAATTATTGCCTAATTCAAATGGTTCCACTGAGAATTAAAAGAGTCCTTTGGCCGATTTTGTCCTCATTTTCCTCCTTATTTAAAACCAAAGCACCCTTATTACATAATCTGACTTGTAGTTTTTTCAATAATGGTTTAATTCCTGAGATCTTTATTGGCTAAAAAGAAGTATAAGGCCACATCATAAGATAACAGTATAAATACCATCCACCTAGATCAATCTCATGTTAGTTGTCTAGTACTTTAAACTTATACTAGGAAATTATTTATTATTTTATTTTATGTTTTAAAGTATTATGATTCTATACAGATAGCTTACTCCATCAAGGAGTTATAAGATATATCATATGTTTAACGTTTACTACTTACCACCACACATTTAAGATGTATCCTCAAAATTTCAAGGACTGGAGAAGCTCAAGTGTGCATTAGTTAACTCTTCAAAGTTCTTACAGAACCACCTGAGCACCAAGCAGTTAAATTTATAATTGCTAAAGCCTATTATTAAGCCAAGTAGTTAGTCATCTACATGGTGCATGTTGGCCGTCATGTCACCATGATTCACAAAAATGCTTTTCAAAACTGAAAACAATAGCAAAACCATAACAAAGATGTTTTCTATAAGAAAAAAAAAATAAGCAAAATATATCAGTACGCTTACAGTTGAGGGCATTGGCATATATATATATATATATATTGAGGTTTGGAGCTTGCTGAAGCTCTTCTTGGGTGCTGCATCCTCTTCTTAGGTGGAAGGTTCCTGGGTTCAAACTTTGGAGGGAAGAGTCAGATTAAGAAATTGTTATAGTAATTTGAGATGAAAGAAATGATGAGGCGCGCCATGATTGGCTGCTCCCTAATTAAGCTTATAAGATTTTTAAAATTTTGAATTTAGACATTTTCCACCTGTGGCAGCCCAGGGGGTTGATCCACACAGGATATGAAAATCATAAAGTGAATATCAGAGAAGTATATAAAGGTAGAGCGTGTACCATCAGACAAAAAATAAATCTAATTTAAAATTGTAACATCCTACTATGAAATTAAATTAAAAAGTAAACAAAATTTGGGAATTAGGGGGATTATAAAAGTTGAAAATATGGGTTTTAAGGTAGTGTTATATAAGAACTTACTAAAAAGTAAAATCTGACAATCTGACATTGTAGTTGAGGGATTTCTCTACTAAAGAGACATTCCTCCTGTAAAAATTACTTGTTGGGTTATTATTGGCAAACAACCCTATTAATCTTTTTACTACACAGGTTCAGGTTTTCTTGTGCACTTCATCCGCATTGTATAGTATAATAGATTATTGATTGATAATAATATGATGACTATTATCCATAATTGAGTATGAACTCTTGTATCTTGGCACAACGCTCAGCCAGTATTCCCAATTAGATACTATGATGTTGTGATCTAGGGATTCATTCCCTCGTTCTGTCCAACCCAATCTTTGCTGAGATTACCTGGTAACAGTCTCTTCAGTCCAACACACAGTTGGCAGAAATCCCCAATTGTGTCTCCTTCTTCTCTAGATCCCCTCTCAGATCCTTACTCTTTTCTCTAAGAGTCTCCCAATTATTGCACACAGCAATAATATCCTTGAGATGAATAGCACAATGGAAAGCTGATATAAGTTTACTTCTTAAACTATATACCGGATGAAAACAATTGAACTATATAACTCTGTTCTCATAATTACTGTTTTTTATTATAAGTGAATCCTAGGGAATTTACAGTGAAATAAAGTAATCTAACCCTCGGTTGACACCTCTTTGATGAAATGGCAGCCGTTGCCATTGAATCACCCATCCTCATCTCAGCAGTGATGGTCTTCCCCATCCTGGCTAGGATTCCATCATTGGACATCCTCGAGACCTAAATGGAAAGAGTCAGAAAACATGTCCCTAACGTTTTCCTCTTGATCCAAGTGAAACAACCATATTTGGCTAGCGACCTGCTTAGGTAATGGGACATATTACCCATTAAAGCAGGTCACGCACCAACTGATCAATTCGCTAGTTTCAGGTGGCATCACTCGCTTCAAAACTTGCTATTTATTACCAATCAGTTGATGATGAAACCTGACTGATCCCAATCAGTACACCTGATAGTTAATCACTATCAGATGCACCTATTTCATCTGCAACTCCACCTAATGAAATCTTAAGTAAACGTCCAGAATGATCCCTGATGAATATGACCAGGCGGATATCCCAAAATCCCCTGAACATAGTTACTCCAAAACTTGGGCAAACTGATTTCTAATTCGCTTCTCCTTAGGGAATTATACCTAGCGATTCATGTAATCTAGCAGGATTGGAATATGGGCAAAAATCCCAACACATCCCCCTCTTGCCTAGATTTCCAGCGAGAAAAGGACCAGGGCATGAGAACACTGCTTCAGATACTCAGTCAATTACTTCATTGTCTCTAGCGGAGTATACTCATAAATACTTAATGCTGCTCAGGATGACCTTTGGCATGCGGTGCTCTTCCTCTTCCTCCTTGATACTGCCTTCTAAGAGTGTGGTCCCCACGACCTTCTGTCATGTCAGGCTGTTCAATTTACTCATGATGATATTAGTCCCAGGACTGGTTTTCCCCATCAGGGCATATGACCCACCTTCAGATTCAGGATTCTTGGTCTGGCGTCCTTGATTTCCTGAATTTCTCCTCATCCTAGACATGAGACTCTTGCTATTGATATTCATTTCATGGCCCAATTAAGAATACTTATTTTTATTCGCCCTTGTTATTCCTCTCATAACCTCTTGGCTCAAGTCATTCCTAATTCTTCTCTTGGAGAGCTTATCCTATTAATTTAGAGATTAATTTTTCCAAAATTGGAGCTTAATGGATTATAGAGTGCATAATGTTGACTTCCATATAAGTCTGACATCCCCACTCTTGTCCAGCTTATATGTCTCATTCTGAGTCACGATACATGCAGCTTCTGAGTAGTGTATCTGATCAAGACCTCTGGCTCTTCCAGCAGATGAGTCAGGATGCATGGCGGAACCTCATCTATGGTCCTTCCAGGACTCATATGCCTAGTCTAGCGCCAGCAGCTAGTCCTTCCATCAAATTACTGGAATGGTAACTGATCCCTCCAAAACCAGGCTAGCTATCATTTCAAACAACTTTTGGTCGATTCTTCCTCTGCCATCAATTCCAGAGTTGAATTTCAGAACTCTCCTGGATAAGGCTCCTTTTGCTGATGCACTGACCATTGTCATAGATGCTCTGTAGATTATGCCATTTACTCTTGATCACTCGTTTCTTGACAGGTCAGATCTTCTTCCTGAGTTCTTCTTCTGACTCAGACAATATTACAAACTCGCTGTTTTGCTACCAAGCTCACCATAAGCAACACTATTCATTTTGAGCTCCCCTATGCTGAACTCTGGGCCCAAGTCACCGAGGCTTTGTCCCTGGTGCTGAAACCCTCCGATCTTGATAACATTGTGGATTGGAATACAGCCACTTATGCTTTTTGCTTTTCTGGCCAAGTCCTTTGAGGTTGATCCATGAAGCTTTAAGCCTCTCCTGGGTTTCACTGCTCCTTCAGCTTTAGCTTCTGAGAAGCCCATAGTCATCACTTGCAGGATGTCATTTGTTCCCTGCGTGACTATCTCTTTGCTGGTGCTTCCCATCAGTATCTTCCACTGATAGCTTTAGTCAGGGGCATGATTTGGCAACCCCCTTCAAGCATCTCTTAATAACTGCCAGCCCATATGTCCGGTGTTCTTGATGAAGCCCGTCATCAGGCGCTCAAGACTATTCTTCAAGCTCTGATACCATATTAAAATTACTTGGGGTTATTAACCAATTGCCTCTTCTTATACTGTTGCTTTCCTCCCCACTCAGGGGTTTCACGATTGGCTTCATCTGACATCTCAATTTCCCTTCTCCTAGTCACTTTCTCACAGGGCTCTGCGTCTGATCAAAGAACATGGTTTTTTGTAGGTCTAGCCCTCAGATAGTGTTCAATCTCATTTTCAATTTTGACAGACTCTTCATTCCTACCGCGATCCATCCTCCCTTTCCAGGAGTGACATAGGTGGAAACATCCCCATATTGAGGACAATTAATAAAAATAAAAATTATAAAACTATATTGGTTTTTATCTGTGCAGTTTATAATCTTTTTTCCAATATCTTTTATCACTTTTTTATCTTTATTCTTCTTTTTTCCACGGGACTTGACCTTGTTTTGGTTCAGCGGTCCATCTTTTTTTATTTTTTTCCCCAAACTGGGTCCTGGGTACTTAAACCTGCAAGTTTTCTATGCTTCAGAGGTCCTTTTTTCGGACTTAACCATCTATATTGGTTCAGAGGTGCTTTTTTTGGACTTGACCTAATCATCAGGAAATGACCAACTTAATGGTTCATCAGTCCTTTGGGAACTCTTTTATTTTTTTCATTGATCCATTGCTTTAGATACTTAGCTTGGACTCGATTCACAACTCTTCCATCTAAGAGATTCTTGATGGAGTAGGAATCAGTCACTGTCTTGGCAATCACTTCATATGGACCCGACCACAATGCATCTAGTTTGTTTCTTCTTCCAAAACCATGCGTATTGCAATAGGCTACTCTTTCACCTATTTGATATTCTGCTAAGGCTGGTCAGATCTTATCGTCTGTTGATTTTGCTCTTATCCTTCTCTTTAATGTGGTATCAAATGCTTTCAATAGCATATCAATCAGGATATTCATCAGTCAGTTCAAGTACTGTTTGCGCTCATACCCAACGTAGGTTCTACCATTGAATATAAAATCGGCGGTAACACGGCCTTTCTCCCATACAACAACTCAAATGGCATCTTTCCCATGCCATATGATGACTGATATTGTAGGCGAATGTCACCAAACTCAGGTATGTTCCCCATTCAGAAGTTCTTCCTGCGACCAGCTTCCTCAGAGTTGCAGCCAGCGTTCCATTCACCTATTCTACCAGTCCATTCATATCCAGCCAGTAGGGTACTGACATGACTCCTCTGATCCCCATTATTTCATTCAATCTTGGGATCACATGAGACGTGAAGCTGGTCCCACTATTTCTAAGCAGGACCTGAAGACATCCATGACAGTATACTACTTGGTCCAGGATGAAGCTTGTGGTGCTGGTAGTGTCTACTTTCGTTAGGGCCTTCATCTTGACCCATCTCATCAGATGGTTGATGTAAACTATAATGTACTTGACTCCCCCTGTGCTCATCATCAGCAGTCCCATCACACCGATGGACACCATGTGCCAGGCAAATCCAGGGCGTACCAGTCAGTATCCAGTCGTGTTCTTATGTGGTTTGTGCAGCTGGCACTCCAATCAACAAGCTAGATAATCTGCAACATCGTAGTTGATGGATTACCAGTAGTACTACTGGCAAATATGATCGGTTGTTTTCCTCAGGCCTCCATGCCTGACAACCTTATGAGCTGCTTACACAATAGCTGCTCTTTCTGACAGCTTCAGGAATAATAACTGCTTCCTTGTGATCATCTTAGATACTTGTCCATCCATAGTCTAGGTGTTTTCCATCGCTTTCTGAAGCGCACCTTAGATTTCTCAGGACTCATTCCCAACTTCTCCTTCAACCATTCTATGGATAGCTCATCCACCTGTGGGTATACCATCTGGACCATTGGTAACTGTGATAAGCCATCCACGTTCTGATGAGAAACCCCTGCTCGGTGGACAATCTCATAATTGTAAGCCTGAAGCTTAAGTGCCCATCGGGCCAATCATCCTTCTGGTTCTCTTAGATTGCATATCCAACGCAATGAAGAGTGGTCCGTCACCACTTTAAAGTGCATTCCATGGATGTACATCCAAAAATGCTTACATGCATAAATGACCGCAAGGCATTCATGCTCAGTTGTGGTGTAGTTTCTCTCAGTGGCTGAGAGTGTCCAGCTCACATACGCCACCAGATGTTTGTCCTCATGTTTGTCTTCTTGGCTTAGTACAGCGCCAATCGCCATCAACTAAGCATCAGTCTGAGTAATAAACTCCTGATCAAAATTCAAATATTTCAGAATCAGAGATTCTATTAAATACTGGCTTAGCTCATCAAAAGAGTCCTGGGCCTCTTCATTCCATACAAATCCTTTTTTTGGATCCTTTAATAGATGGAATAATGGCTCAGCTATTTGAGCGAAATCTCAAATAAATCTTATGTAGTATCCAACCATCCCAAGGAACACTTGGATGTCTCAAAACTCATAGGCACAACCATGCGTTCTATGGCTTCTATCTTCTTGGTTTGTGGCTGCAATCCACAGGAGTTGATTACAAATCCCAGTTATTCCAACTCTTTCTCAAAGAAGTGGCACTTCCTCAGCTTAATCTTCAGGTTAGCTACGGACAGTCACTTGAAGACTTCTTCCAAGTGGTGTAGGTGATCATAAACGTCCTACTGAACACGTTTATATCATCCAGGTATACCAGAACACATAACAATTTAAAGTCGCTCCGTATCACGTCAATGGTCCTCTGAAATGTTGAAGCCGCATTACATGGACCCTGGGGCATCCTCGTTGGTTGGTATAGCCCCTGCGCGGTAATAATCACGCATTTTTCCTGGTCTTCTTTTGGCAAGTCGGCCTTCCAGTATTCTGAGATCAGATCCATCGCGGAGATGTACTTCGCTTTTACCAATCAGTCTAGTGCATCATTGATCCTCAGTAGAGGATACAAGTCCTTCTTCATAATTTTATTCAGCTTCTGGTAGTCGATCACCACTCATTTGGAGCCATCCTTTTTCTTCACAATCAGAATTGGACTCGCCCAGGGACTTGATGATGGAACTAGAAGACCATGCTTCACTAGTTTGCTATTTCATCCTCCACTACCGCTTTAACAGCTTTTGATCATCGGTTTGGTCTCATTCTGATCAGTAGATTTTCCCCAGTGTCAACCTTGTGAATTATGTCTCATGCGCATCCCAAATCGTTGTCATCCTGAGTTAACACTTCCCAATACTTTTTAAATAGTTTGAGAACCTCCTCTTGATGGACTTCTGACAGATCAGCGAGTTGCTCTCAATCAACCAATAGGTTGATGCTCTCAGTTATCCCGGCCAGTAATCACATCTTGTTAAGAGTCCCAAAATCGTGGAATCTCCTCAATTTGGCCATTGGGATCAGATGACCAAACATGATGATCTGATTCCTCTTGATCTTCATTGGTTTTACTAAAATTCGCCAGGAGAACTCGAATTTTTCCATGGTTTGGCATTAGTATGCCAGGAGACACCCAAGGCTCCACTATGGACTTCTTCCAGGGGCTTCCAATCTCCCCATAAAACAGCTCAGGTATCTCCAATGTCAACCCCATGTTGACTATCATCTGCGATCCTAGCAGTATGGTCTTCTCATTCTTATTCCTCAGTGGAATTCCCCAAAACTCTAGGATTTCTGCTGGCATTTCGCATCACTTCTACCAACTAATTGGTACTGAATTGGATCAAATGCTGTCATTATATATATATTGATGAAGTTGTTTCTCCGATTCAGCTGAGCTTTAAAATCCTTCTGTTATACTAATGATATCATCTGACCCAATACGTTCAACATATTATCCTCAAAGTTACATTTAACTCTGTATTTGCATAGAAACTCCATTCCAATCAGAATGTCATAGTTTTGGTTGGCCTAAACTATTGCTTGCGCAGATACCACCAATGATCCAAATCATGGTGGCAACGTGCTATACGCTCCACAGGAGATGGTGGTGTTTGGACCAGCTGTCCCATATTCCTTATTATATTCTAAGTCTGGCGAGATCTTCATCCGCTTTACCAGCTTAGTTGAGACAATATTGATGGGCACTCTGCTGACGACAATTGCCCTCACCCCACTCAATTCACTTGTAAGTCTATATACATACACTTGGAGTATTGTAATTTAGTATTTACTGAGTGAATGGCGGCTTTATTAGCCTAATCTAGGGTGTGAATAATTTGCACTAATAAATCAGGAAATGATTCCTTTATCATTCTGAGGGGGATCAACAAATTGGCCTCATCTAATTGCACATCAGATAATTCCTCAGAATTCTTGGCAGTTCGCATCTTGTCCACCAGTTGTCGGGCATATGGCTGGGCAACTTCCTTGATTATCTCAGGGTCAATTTTCTTCACCCTGGCTCTGGTCACGGCATTTACATCCAAATTGATCACTTGATATAGCTGATCCTGTTCATTGTCTATAAACAGATCGCTGATCTCAACTTCCTCAGTCATATGGTTGGGAGGAACTGGATTCTCCGCAGCTCTAGACTATTCCCCATCTAGGCCGCGGGCCCTTTTCTTGATTCCTTGATGGCAGCTGACTTTTTCGCCTGGACACATTGATATGATCCTTCAGCTTCTTACAGTGCATGGCGAAATGTCCGTTCCCACCACATTGGTAGCAGACCTTTTCCTTCTTATTCAACCATGTGAATTATTTGGGCTTATTTCCCATCATGGTTTGGTTAGGCGTCTCTTTAGCTCCTTTGTATCCCTTCGTGGGAATTGAATTGCGTACTGGATTGGATTTGAAGCTTCATTTGGGGCATCAAACGTCGCTCCCAAATTCTTCAAATTATCTAACAATTGTGAGGTAGTTATTTCCGTCACAAACACGGAAGACATCATGCAATGCAAATCATGATAGGGATGAAGGGCTGCTTGCAAGGCGATTCTGGCATCAAACTTGTCCAATACTTTCGCTCCAACCAGGATCTGCGACTCCTGGTAAAACTGATCCACAAAGCTAGCTAGAGACTCAACTTTATGGAACTGGATTCCCATAAATTCCTGTTTGTGCTTAGACATGCACATCAGACTCTTGAACTCTTTCATGATGGCCGCCTTTGCCTCAGCATACAACCAGCTGTCTCCCTCTAGGTGAGGTAACACTAAGTTTTGACAGTCGGTATGCAGGCAGTTCATGACCATCAACGCCTTTTGACAATCTCCATAGCCATTCATAGTCATGTCAAACAGTCGGAAAAACGCTGGGGCGTTATCCTGATGGAATGTTGGCAATTTTGGCGTTGCCTTAAATTCTTCTGAGTTATCTCTGATCGATTCTCTCAGTTCAGCCACTTGGCTAACTTGAGGAGTGACTTTGGGCGTCATCTCTGAAATGGCAGCAAAAGTGGGCGGCATGTTCATTGGGGTATTCGACTTCCTAAGTATCATGCAAGGACTTCTTTCTTCAGCATCACTTGCAGTATCAAGCTCACAAGCACATTTGTGAGCTTTAAGTTCCCCACCTGTTTGATCAGTTGCTCTATATCCACGCTGAAGTTTCCTAAAATGAATGCAATCCACTTCTCACTCCATTTTCAGATATAAGACATCTCAAACAAGGTCCCCTTCTATTTTCTTCTTTGAATTTACTTTCCCAAGTAACTCATTCCCGAAGCTTGCAACATTATCTATCCCTTCCTCCACCTTGGCGACTTGTTCTTCCGAGGCTGCAAATTCCCAATGGTCCACTGAGTTTAGGGCATTCTGATTCATAGTGGCTAACTTGGTCCACAGTTTTTGTAACTCGTCTTTGTATGACATTCTTAAGATTCTTCAACTCAACTACCCCTGTAGTGAGCACCAACTTGTAAAAATTTACTTGTTGGGTTATTATTGGCAAATAACTCTAGTAATCTAATTTACTACACAGGTTAGGTTTTCTTGTGCACCTCATCCGCGTTGTATAGTATAATAGATTATTGATTGATAGTAGTATGTTGACTATTATCCATAGTTGAGTATGAATTATTGTATTTCAGCTTAACGCCCAGCCATTATTCCCAATTAAATACTTAAGATGTCATGATCTATAAATTTGTTCCCTGGTTCTGTCCAACCCAATCTTCGCTGAGATTACCTGGTAACAGTCTCTTCAGTCCAACACACAGTTGGCAGCAATCCCCAAATGTGTCTCCTTCTTCTCTAGATCCCCTCTCAGATCTTTACTCTTTTCTCTAAGAGTCTCCCAATTATTGCACACAGCAATAATATCCTTGAGATGAATAGCACAATGGAAAGCTGATATAAGTTTACTTCTTAAACTATATACCGGATGAAAACAATTGAACTATATAACTCTGTTCTCATAATTACTGTTTTATTTATAAGTGAATCCTAGGGAATCTATAGTGAAATAAAGTAATCTAACCCTCAGTTGACACCTCTTTGATGAAATGGCAGCCGTTGCCATTGAATCACCCATCCTCATCTCAGCAGTGATGGTCTTCCCCATCCTGGCTAGGATTCCATCATTGGACATCCTCGAGACCTAAATGGAAAGAGTCAGAAAACATGTCCCTAACGTTTTCCTCTTGATCCAAGTGAAAAAACCATATTTGGCTAGCGACCTGCTTAGGTAATGGGACCTATTACCCATTAAAGCAGGTCACGCACCAACTGATCAATTCGCTAGTTTCAGGTGGCATCACTCGCCTCACAACTTGCTATTTATTACCAATCAGTTGATGATGAAACCTGACTGATCCCAATCAGTACACCTGATAGTTAATCACTATCAGATGCCCCTATTTTTTCAGCAACTCCGCCTGGTGAGATCTTAAGTAAACGTCCAGAATGATTCCTGATGAATATGACCAGGCGGATATCCCAAAATCCCCTGAATGTAGTTACTACAAAACTTGGGCCAACTGATTTCCAAATTTAATCCGCCTTAGGGAATTATCCCCTAGAGATTCCTGGTAATCTAGCAGGCTGGGAATATGGAAAAAATCCCAACACCTCCTAAGATACAACCGTCCAGGGAATGTGTGGGATGAGGCAATACTGCAGGAAAAAGAGTAGAAGGCAATGGAAAGCTTCACAAAAACATTGCTTTTGCTTTTATTCTATGGATTAACTCCCTATTCTTCTGATATGTAAAATCCAGATTACTTTTGACATTTGGAGAGCTACAGTGGCTCTCATGATAAGAAATATTTGCCCATTATATAAAAATTGTTGGGACTATCTCTCATAGAACTAGTCTTGAGCGTGCATTGTGTAAGGTTTACAGTGCCTTCTAGTCTCTTTCTTACAATATTGACCCTGTCCTCACACTGCCTATCAGCTTGTAAGCTGAAAGGATTAGGCTCTTATGCATAGAAGTCCCTCAGGTATAACGCCAAAATTTCACATTCAAATATATATAAGCTCACACACCCCTGACATTAAATAAAAAAATCCCCAATTTTAAAGCTCTCAATTCCCCAAATCTCTTAACACTTTTTAATTTAATTTATACTATGCAATTCTATGAATTACCATAAAAGTTATTATAAAATCTATCCAATTACACATATCCCTTTAATTTATTTTTTTAATTTTTCCTTGACTTTCCTGTTATCAATTGAATGCTGGCTTTCATGGGTGAAATTTTATTAATCTATAAATTTTGAAAATGTTTAATGGCTTAATTAGAGCAGCCAATCATGGTATTTCAATCAACAATTCTAATTCCAAATTTGTGATCATATTATGAATCTGATCATCACTTCCAAGCGTGAATTACAAAGATCCTGCAACCTAAGAAGAGGATGCATCACCTAAGAATAGTGTGGTATATCCTAATCCCATCTCCTTTTAAGGCCAATACCCTCACAAGTGAAGGCAATGGCCTAATATGTTTATCACATTCACAATTTTTAGATTTTCATCTGTTTAAGTTTCTTTAAATCTAAAAAACATTTTATGCATCATGATACACATTAAATCTAAAATTAACAACTTAAATGGTTTAAACTAATCAGATAGAGGGATTAGGGTCCTTATAATATTAGTTTCTTGATACCACAGGTTATGTTTGTGTTAACTTTTCAGTGCTTGCCAAAGCAAAATAGGACTCCCCTGGTCATAACAGGAGTTTACAAGAATTGCATATATCAGGATCCAGCCAATTACCTTTATTAGACTACTTGAGAAGTAGTATGATTAAGACAGGAATTTCACAGCTTATTCTAACATTAAACGTTCAAGGTCTTGTTGATTAACAAGTTAAACAGTATGAACTATAAGTTCACTTCTTTACTGTAAATAATACTCTGTATCTTAACATCACGAAGTAAAGTGGTAATAAAAGTTTACTATGAAAACAGACCTGAAAGCCAACTATCTGATCCTTACTAAAAATGAAGTGAGAATTTTATCTTTCCATGGTGACTACAATTGCCCCAAGTGACTTGCCACAATAGTCACAAGTACAGAAGCTTAAGCTTTCTCCTTTTCTCAAGCCATCTCAATTTACTCATTTGCCTTTTTGTTTGGAGGGTTTAAAATCATCTTTTATTGTGACTACTACATATGCTCTACAGAACCTTCTTAGTCTAACTGTGTTTTCAAGTTTACTGTGTACTAGGATCATATTTCATATTCCATCTACTCTTAACAATGACCATAGAGTAAGCGCTGAATGTTTGGGACAAGAAACATAAATGTAGGTTTTGAAGTTTCGAATTACACTAAAAAATGATAGGTATTCTCTCAAAGTTACTTAGGTGGATTCTCCAAAAAGGTACATATAATAGTAAAATAAGGTTATAAATTGACCTAACCTTTATTAACGAAAGGATTGAATATTTATATGCTTCAAATTAGTTTGGGTTTTATCAGATTTTTCAATTGTTGAGCGATTGAATCTTCTGATATCACCTGTTTGGGATAAGCATGATCGTTTTTATTAGGCTTAATAAATGAAAATTCAATAAATTCCCCCTCCAATATTACTGTGGGAATATCTGGGGTAGAAGTTTTGGGAACGGAAGAATTTGACTAAATCTCAACTTTCTCTATTGGATTTGATCATGGAGGAGGACGAAATTTAAAAAATATAGGGTGGATACAATTTACAACTTTACTTGTATCTACATGGACAATTGAATATCTTAACCCTTTTTGAAATATAACTTGATAAGACCAGAACAATTATATTCCAATTTCTCAGTTCACCCACCAGGTTGGGAGTGGTAATACATAACATAATCTCCAATTTGGTAATTTGATTAAAACAGGTTTATGTTGATTACTTTGTTGAGTCTCCTTCTTAGTGGTAACTTCGATTGATTCCAGGGCTTGAGCTTGCAAGCAGATGATCACATCAGCCAGATTTCTCATAACTAGACCAGAGTATTCTGATATACTTTCCTTGATTATTTCTTGAAAGCTTGAAGGAACTGAGGGATCTCGCCCATAAATACATTTGAAAGGCAACATTTTTTATAATTAGATGATAGCTTATTTGGTAAGCAAAAAAAGCACTAGATAAATAGAAGTTCCACCAAGCTGGGTCCGTTGAAGACATCTTCCTTAAAATAGAAACTAAAGTTCCGTTGACTCTCTCAATGGCCCCATCAGTTGATGGGTGACAAGGAACAATAAACCATTAAGCAATATTGAATAATTTTGACAACTTTTGTAAAAGTTGAGATGTAAAGTTCGTTCCATTATCTGATATAAGGACCTTGGGACACCCATGTTGAATAATGATTTGGTGTTTGAGAAATAAGGCAGTGGCTTTAGCGGATGGAGTAGCAATGGATATGGCCTCAACCCATTTGGTTTAATGGTTGACAGCCATGATAATGTGCTGGTGTCCATGCAACCCCTTAGGAAAAGGTCCTACAACATCAATAATTTTACTTCAAACGCCTTAGTCAGTGGGATCACTTGATGCTGATAAGTAGGGTTGGTTGCACCATGACTTTTACAGATGAGACATGAGTTATGTGTCACTCTAATGGTTTCAGTCACATTATTCCAATATTAGCGAGGTTTTAACCACTCTTGAGTTTTCCTTGAACCACTATGACCTACTTGTTCATGTCCCTCCATGATAGCGTGGTATCTTGAATTTGGGTGCAAAAGGGGAGCCAATTTAGATTTGACATTCTTATACAACGATCCTTCCTTAATCATGCTATCTTTCAGTGATAGTTCATAGGAAAGCTTGATCTTCTTCCAATTCTCAATCCAACAACTCAGACTGTCCTTCAAAGTTTATAGTCGTTCCCTTTCCAAGGATCCAAAGTCAGTATAAGTAAGCGCTACAAGCCGTCAGCATTTTGGTGTTGGGTACCTGAGCGATGTACAATTAAAAAATCATAATTTTGCAGCCTTAGAGCTCAACAGGCTAGTCTTCCATCAGGATCATTCATAACTTGCAAACATCATAAAGAAGAATTGTCGATAACTATAGTAAAATGGTTGACATTTAGGAAGGGTTGGAAGTGCTTAATGGCTAAGATTACAGCTAAACATCCCCGCTCAGCTACGCTATAATTTCTCTCAGCCTTGGATATTGTCTTGCTATAAAATGCTTCAGGAAGGTCGATCTGCTCTACATCACATTGGGATAGAATAGCCCCAATAGCTACATTACTTGCATCAGTATGAAAAACAAAAGGCTTAAAAATTGAGGATGAATTAAGACAAGTGCCTTAGTTAGGGCGGTTTCAAGAAATTAAAAGACTGTTCCTGAGCTGAGCTCCAAACAAATGGCACAACTTTTTGTAATAAATGGAATAAGGGCTCTGCCATATCAGCAAACTTGGGTATAAATTGATGATAGTATCTGACCATACCGAGGAAGACATGTATGTCCCACAATGAAGTTGGAGGTGAAATTCGTTTGTTAGCTTGTGTTTTTTCTGAGAGTGGTTGAATTACTTTAGCTGAAACTCGGTGTCCTAAGAACTCCATTGCATTCTAAAACTATCATTTGGAGGTTTAAGCTTTAGTGAAAAATTCCAAATTTGTCTAAAAACTTCTTTTAAATGATCCAGATGCTCAGTAAAATGTTTTCAAAAATATGGTAATATCATCAAAATATACCAAATCACAGGTCAGCTTCAAATCCCGCAACATATCATCCATGGATTTTAGAAATGTTGCTGGTGCATTGCTTAATCCTTGAGGCATAGAGTGGATTCAAATAAGCCCTCACTAGATATCAGGGCAAATTTAGCTTGGTATTCTGGTGCTAAGTCGATTTGCCAGTACCCACTAGCTAAGTCCATTGCCAAAAAATAGGTTGAGCCAGCTAACAAATGGAGGGAGTCATTAATCCTTGGTAAAGGGTAATCATCTCGATGAGTAATTGCATTTAACATGTGGTAATCCATAACAACCTGATGTGAGCCATACTTCTTTTTCACCAATAACAGAGGTGAGGCCCAGGGACTAAAGGAAAGTTTTAATAATCCAGCCTCCAGTAGTTAAAATAACTCTTTGGTGACATGTGCTTCCTCCATTTTAGACTTATGATAGGGCTTAGCACAAATAGGAGGATGATCTCCAGTTTCAGTGGTATGCATTACTCCTTTCGTTTTACCAAAATTGTAAGTATGCTTGCCAAATATGTAAGAGTATTTTTCTAATAATTGAAGTACTTGTTTCTCCTGTTCTTTAGTAAGGTGTTTCCCTATTGCAGGTCCCACAGTAAGAATCTCCTGATTGGTTTACAGCCCAAAGTCTTGTAGACTTCCAAAAGTTTTTACGTCATAGATTTGAGATCGGGGAAAATATTTGTCATAAGCTATTGTATTTTTTCAATTACCATTTTTGGGTCATTGGTAAGATTTGCCAATAAAAAAGGTAACTATCCAGAATAAGAATAATCCAATACCCCAGGACAAGGCATTATCTCTTTAGCAGAAGGGTTTGAAATGCCGTGGACTTGTAATAACTTGCCCCTGGGAATAGAAAAATGTAAAAAATGTGTTGACAATAACCTAAGATTTTTGGTGGAATAATTACAATCTCAGGGGAGAAAATAGGCATTCCTTCTTCTATGTCAGTCGTCTTAGGGGGTAATTTTACTCAAGGATCTTTAACATGATACTTAATAGAATAGAACCTTTTGGGTACCTCTAACAGACATACCCGTTATCTAGTATGTTGAGCATGTTCAGATAAAAGCAATGGTTCCTATACCCCAAAAGGGAAAGAGAAGAGTCAGGATAATTAATAATTCCATCATACTCCTCCAAAAATTGAGTCCCCAAGAGAAGGTCATATCCCAAGTTATCAAGGACAATTGCAGGTATTGTAAAAGTCCTTTCCAATTTTTACTGAGAATGATGAAAAAGCTCTAATGGATCAAGTACTCTGAGGTCCTGCATGGCGTATTCTTCATAATGTGAAATATTGGGCATTAATTTAATCTGCTTGATCATCTTTGATGAGACTTTATTACAGGAGATCCAATGTCAATAAAAGCTTTGGCATTAATTTGATTCACTCAAAAACTAATATGGGTGATTATACTTCCAAACTGAGAGGGAAGTCCAAAAAGGAGGATAAGAAATAGGAAGAATTTCATCTTTATTATACTCTACAGGGTTTTGATGTTCCTGCTGCATACTCATATCATTATCAAGGTGGTAAATCTTAATGGTTTTATCTTAATTATTTTCATCAGCTGCCTTTATATAACAACGGTCTTCTGTTGGAAGTACTATGACAATAATTACACTGAATGGCGCTAGCATTTTCAGGTACTGCATATAATTTAGTACGACTGGGTCTTGGTAATTTATAGACTCAGGGTTTATTATTGAATTGAGGAGGCAACTCCAATAAGCCCTCCTTTATGTCTAAAATACTTATATAATATTCTTTATGTAAATAAGGTAGACTTGCATCTGAGTCCTAGAAGTATAAGTGGACATAACCGCAGTAATAGCGTCGTCCAAGTTTAACTAGCCACATGCTACAAACGTCTGAGCAACCCATTAGAATTGATAAGCAAAGTCTTTGATGGTTTCATTTTGATGAAAATGTATGCCCATAAAAGCATGTTTTGAGAGGATAAGGTTTGTTTGCTCCCAAATTCTTTAATCAATGCTTCCTTAATCTGGGACCAAGTAGAACAAGTCATCAGATGAGGTACAATGATATCGTGGGCTAATCAAGTAAGAAAGTTTGGTAAGTAATTAATATTCTGATGGTCCGTAGCCTCACTAAGAGCCTTCTCATATATGTAGAGGTAGGAGATGATACTGCCTTCCTTAGGAGATTAATTATCTTTAAATGAAGGTTTAAAACTATTAGGAGCAATAGCTGTCAAAACATGTACTCCAGGGTGTTCCAATTGAGTGGAGATGTAAGAGTTAGAGTCAGAAGCTTGGGAAGGATACTGAGGACTGGAACCAGAGTTTTTGGTGAAAATTTTATTAATTTAACAATTAAGATCACTATGCCCCACTTTTTTTAATTTGTAAGATAACTCATAAATTTGGTCCTTTTGTGCAAAGTTTTAATTTCCAAAGTTTTAATCTTCATTTGGGGCATATTCCCTTTAGCTTCACAGGCCTTTAGCAGGATATCAGTTTCCTTATCCCATTTACCCAGATTATTTAATCTTTCAGATAAGGATTGAAGCAACAAAAGAGGATGTATAGGTGCCCCTAGGATTTAAATTACACTCCTTAGCAACTTTATGAAATTGCTCACGCATGTGGTCAATCATTCTTAAAAGAGTGTCAGCCTGCTGAAGAATCCTGATTGTCCATCAGCACCTGGCGATCCATGAGGCCCTTCAGCACTAAGGGTCCACGAGGTCCATAAGCGCCAGGAGTTCCACTTAGCTCTTCACCCCCAGGTGGCCCACGAGGTCCTTCAACACCAGGAGGACCTTGTTCCCCATGAGGATCCATAGTTTCCAAGGCTCTTTCTACTTCACCAATTTGTGATTGAATTCCAGAGTACTATTGTTCCAATTGGAAGAACCAATTTTTAACTTCTTCTTTCATCAATCGATTATGATTAGAGAGTCAGAAAAAGTATCTCTCCATTCAACCTCATTTCCTGGGATCGCTTCATTAATTGTGAGTCAACAAAACCATATATTATGTGATCAAGTTGAACAAGTTGTTGTTGCACTTCATTAAGAAAATTGAATCATTAACGTTAGAGTCACGGTTATCCTTGGTAAACTTGGAGGCAGACTTGAAAAACTCAGAAACATAATTATTTAAGGATTGGAATCCTTCTAAGAAATTAAACATTCCTTGATGATGAAATCCTACTACTCATAATAAATAGTATATAGCAGGGTTTACAAATTGGTGTAAATATTTCTTGGTACCATAACCTGGCAATTGAGATGTTTGAAGTAAATCCCTCATTGTAGAGAGTACAGCATTAGTACAGGATTGTTCAGAATGGATTCCAGAAATTAGAACCCCTTCAAGCATCTGGTAAATGATTTTTCTCAAAGCCTTGGGCTGTATTAAAAAATTCGTGATAAAGCTTAAATTTGGACCATAAAATTTTAAGTTGGCACGGAATTCCAACGTAGAAGGTACCCTTGAGATTTCAGTTCTAGTGGAACAAAACCATTGTAGAATACTGCTAAGCTCATGATTTTGAGTTTCAACAGGCGAAAAATGAGAATTCATTTCAGTGATTGACGTTTTCACTGGTGCATAACTCAGAGTTCTCTTGTAGTGAGCACCACTTTTAAAGTTTTGAATTACACTTCAAAAAAGGCAAGTATTCTCTCAAAGTTACTTAGGTGGATTCTCTCAAAAAGTTATGAAAAGTTAAATAAGGTTATAAATCAGCCTAACCTTTATTAACAAAAGGATTGAAAACTTATATGCTTTGAAGTAGTACAGGTTTTATCAGATCTTTCTAATCATTGAGCGATCAAATCTTCTGATATCATCTTTTTGGGATAAGCATGATCGTTCTTATTTGGCTTGATAAAAATTAATTCAGTAAGTTCCCCCTCTAATATTACTGGGGGGGATATTTGAGGTAGACGTTTTGGGAATGGAAGAATTTGGCGAAAGCCCAACAGTAGGTTTTTTAGCAGAACTTTCTAGTCTGTTGACAAGAATATTTTGAGAATGCGGATGGTGATCTATAGACTTATGTAGATTATGGTAATTTAATCAATGTCATATAACAATTTGCATTGCATCCCAAGGAAGCACAGTTTACCTAGAGATGTAAGAAGGCCAGAGTTTTACTAAACTTGACTGATTAAATTTCTTCAAGAAATTCGCTCTAAAAAGGCAGGAATGGCTTAGTGCAATATGAACTAGAAAGGAAATTTTTCAATTGTTGGGTCATACCATTTGGCCTTAAGATGCGCCTTCTATCTCTCAATATAGTGTTGTAGGCTCATTGTGTAAGGGTCCCCAATGCAGCCTTTAGGTTGGACAGGAAACTGCTTAATTTCCAATCAAAGAAAAAGAAAAACCCTGAGCACTAAAATTGAGAAAATATTGGACTTGGGGGCTCAACCTTAATGTGCAAAGGGCGACCGCTGTCCCCATACACTGAATCCACACCTAACCTGGATAGATGGGTATCCCTTTTCTTCAATATCACCAAATCCACTGAGGCATATTTGGATAAAATTGAGAGCGTATGTCAAAAAAATCTAAAGAAATAAGAAGATTGTAATTAAATCCTTAAAAGGGAAGAATAATCACTCTCAATTGTGGAAAAAAATCTTGAGAATCCAAAACTATTGTCCTGAAAAAGCTAAAATATGCAATTTTCTTACAAATGAGGCAACCTCTAAGTAGTTCAGACCAAAAATATTTGCGCCCCTCAAATTTTAATGAACATCACCAAGTTGAAGCGGTAAAAAAGCCATTCACCATTTCCAAAATTTAGGTCTCCAGAGAACAGTATACTAAGCAATGACTCAGCGCAAGTTATTTGTGTTCTTAGGAATACTCATCCACACAATCTTCATAGAAGTTCCCAATACACCCCCACCTCCCTAAACCAGTAAATAAGCCTGGCACTCTGGTTATTGTAAATTGTTGGGGTTTTTTTTGCAATTTCCTTAGTAAAAAGATAATTTTAAATTAGAAAGCTTTTTGAGTTTAATTTGAATATTAAGAGAATTATGCCCCCAAAAAACCGCCATAAACCAGGACCCACAAATTTTGTTCTCCATGATGGCAGTGGCCATTTTATTAAAATTCTCAGTGTTAGCGTCTCTCAGCATGGAGAATCAGAGATCTCACCTCAGAGATTTTTCACACCAACCACTCGCCCAATAGTGTGTACATGCTGTCCCCACCATAAAAATGAACATCCAGACTTCCTAATTGATCTGCAGTACCCAAGACTTAATAAGAGAAAATACTGTAGCAGATTGGAATATCAAAAAAGGATATTAGCAGATCTAGAATTAGAGATATGGCAATTGGACCCCATTATCAGGTGGGAGCCCAAAACCCCATGTCAAGCCATGCCTTATTTAAGATAATCAAATTAGACAGCCTCAACCAAAACATCCAGCCCCCTCAGTTTGAGAGGCATAGTGATGTTATTAGTAATACTCAGCTTAGTGGTCAGAATGGGCTGATGTTCATAGATCAGAATTTACCTCACCTGTCCCCATGAGGAATTATTCACAAATAATCTGAACAGCAATGTCATTTGGACTATGGAAGCTATTGTGAGCATTGAATTACCTTTGATGGAAGCCAAGTTTCTCCTTGGCATGTCAGATGTTAGACTTAATAACTTAGCCTCTCAATATTGCGGTTATGTCAATGGCCTGAGGCCTGTTGAGCTTGGTATAGTCTACGGCCAAAAGAAGCCTATATGTCTTCAAGCACTCCTTACTGACATGTTGGTCATGGATTTGACTAATTAGAGCCGTTTAACAAATACTTCTTTCCTGGAAAACAGACTCAATTACACCCCTGAGCTTCCAAGCCTGCATTGTGATGGTATAAGAATCAATCTCTTGTCCCTCAGATGAGATAGCTCGCCAGGTGATGGGAGTCCTGGTTGAACTTAAACTGCAAGGTACCTCAGCAGGAACTATAAAGGCCTCCAAAGTACAGAATTCTCTACCACTAACTAACACCTTTCAAGGAGAAGCGAAAAAGTGGGCACACACCCTACTTAACCAAAAACTTGCACCTCGGGGATGCTCACCCTTGTTTTCACGATTCTTTTGTAAATGGTTACCACCCCATCGTCAAGATCTCACATTCTTTTCCAGTTATTTCACCAACAGGTCCTTGCCTCGAGTTTTGATGACCACATCAAGGCTTTCTAGTAGCTAGATTATCCCTACAACTCCCATAGGATATCACCATTGCCACTTTCCAGGCCTAGATCAACTAGGAGGTTCTTTCTCATGCAGTATAGTATAAAGACCTCAGACCCTGGAGGTAGCATACAAATTAATTAAACAGATTGAGGCTTATCCAGTACTCAGATGAGATAAAACAACTGACCCCAAAGAAACCATACTACTGCACTAATAAAATAGCCCATCTGCTTCCAATGAGGGTTCTTGTGTTATTTATGGGAAGGAAAGAACTTCTGACAATATAGATATAAGAAAGAGATCAACTAGCTGGTGGGCAATGAGCCTAATATGACAGAAAATGAACTTCTAGGCTATCACCACACTTGCAATTTAAGTGTTCACTCTCAACTCCTATGTCCCCACTCTGTTCAAGAATTAGAGTTTACAAGTTGGCACCCCCTCCTGCAACATTGGTGCCATGCTCCAACCCCACAAAGGATAGACAGCTGTCTCCAAAGTCAAGTGCCTACCACAATCAGAAGCAGTATACCCTAGGATCTTTGTGGCGCAGCTTGACCCTCAAGGGACCAATTCATGGATCTCTTGTGTAACGTAGCCAATAGGCTCCCAAGAGACCTTTTTATCCCTGTGAACCCAGAGGCCTTGATGTTGTCCTCTATTTATCTTGAGATGATGGAACAGGTCAAAGAAGAATACTGCTATAATCTAATAACCAAAGTCCTGAGCCACATATGCCATTAATGGACCCATTAACCCCACTTCACCCTGTTATCCTACGCCCATGAAGCAACAAACCCCCCAATATCTTAACAATCCTTGGAACCATGACAAGTTAGTTGCAAGCTTAAATACCAACTCTGGTGTATGCACTATCAATGTCTGATAAATTCACTTTTGCCTTTTCTTGTTTTATGTTGACATCACGCGCAGTTTGATGCACTGAACTGCAATTAACGCCTTAGTGCACCTGTATTTTTAGAAATTTTAAAGACATCAAGGTGACATAGGCCTTGAATCTAGAAATTACTATGGGGCTCCAGCCTTGGGGACCTCATGAGTACCAATGGTCAAACTGCCCTTATGCAAGACGCTAAACTTCTTGGCCCACAGTTTTTAAAAACTAGTCTGGCTGATAGTTCCCAGCTTTTAATTGCACAGGCTTGGTATGTGCATGATTCGCGTTGTTTGGTATATATATGAGTGATAATACTATAATTACTAATATCTGTAATTGAGTAATTAAACCAGACGTGGTACGACGCTAAACTTGTAATAATCCACAAAATATCGATTTTATAATTTGGGACTTCTTCCCTATTACAGCTGAACTTAATACACTCCCAGATCCAGAGGTTCCAGACTTAGTTCCCGTCATGCTGAGTCAGCAGAGATCCACGTCAAAGGTCTGCTTCTCTTCTAAGGATATCTGACCCTTACACTTTATATACACAAAAGTGCTCACAATTATTGTACTACAGCAATAATTTCTGAAGGTTAATAAAGCATATTAATTATACTTGCAATTGTGATAATTGGGATGGTTCTGTTTTATTAATAAGAACTAAAGAATTCATAGGGGGAATTTGGAGCTCCACTCCTCAGTTCGCCTCAGCCATGAAACGGCAGATGTTGCCATTGAATTTCTCTATAGAGTCTCTACCAGCGATGGTCTTCTGCAGTGGGTTAGGGATTCTTCCGTCAGACATCCCATAGACCTGAAAATGAAAAGAGCCAGAAAATGTGTCCCTAACGTTCTCTCTTAATAACAGCAACCAACTACATTTGGTTAGTGACCTGATTAGGTGATGGAAACTTCACCAATTATAGCAGGTCACAAACCAATTGATTTATTTGCTAGTTGCAGGTGTCATCACTCGGCTCATAAATGCTGATTATATTTTCAATCAGTTTGTGATGAGACCCAACCAATATTAATTGGAAAATCTGACAGTTAATCAGCAATAAACTATCAGATGCCCCAATTTTGTCATCAACTCTGCCCAATGAGATCTTAAGCATTTGCACGGATCAATCCCCAATAGATCCAAACCTGGTAAATCACTCAAAATCCTCATATAGAATTAACCTGAGATCAAGGTCAACCAATATCTGATTTATTCACTAGCAGGACTTATCCCCTACTGAACCAGAAGATAACCTAGGAAGCTGGAAAGGTGGGCATAAATCCCAACACATTCCCCTCTTGACTAGATTTCCATTGAGAATAGGATCAGGACAGGAGAATGCCGCCTCAGACCAGGTTAAACACTCCTTAGTTTCCAGAAGAACACAGCCAATCTGCACTCAACGCTGTTCATGACAACCTTTGGCATGCAGTTCTCTTCCTTTTCTTTCTCACTACTGCCTCCTCAGAGAGTGGTCCTCACAACCCACTGCCATGTCAGTCTAGTCAATTTACTTGTGATGATGCTAAGCCCAGAAAGCCAGTTTTCCCCCTGGTCAGGGCATACAACCCGTTGTCATATTCAGGATCTTTGTTCAGCGTCCTTGCTTCCCTGATCTCCCTTCTCGTCCTTGACACGAGATCACTACCATCATTGTCTTTCTTTTGGCAAAAAATAAGAATGATTAAATATATATATATATGTTATTCTTTCTCTTAATAAATAATATGCTCATATAATTTTAACAATCTTTCCTTTTTAAAGAGCTTGTTTCATAAATTAGAAACTAATTGTGCTGAAATTAGAATAAATTAGAGCTTAATCTACACTGAATTGTATATTGACAACCATTATAAAAAGTCCTACATCCTCTCTCTCATTCAATTCATTTGACAAATTCTGATTTTCTGTACCAGCAATATCTTGACAATATTTACTAAAGATACCTGGCACTTATGATTGATGAGTCATTCTGTTCGGAGAAATCTCTTTTATGGTCCCCCTTGGACCCCTTAATCCAAGTCAAGCGTATGTAGGTAGCCCTTCTGCTGAACTACTGGAAACGGTATCCAATCCCAATGAAACCACAATAGTGACCATCTCTAATGAATAGTGGCCGATCAACCTCTTCCATTGGTTCTTAAAATGAACTTCAATAATCTGCTAAAGTTGACTCCTTTTGCAGATAATCCTATTATAGTTTTCAAGCCTCTTGAAGCAATGTCATCTGATATCAGTCATTTGTTTTATGCTGGCTCCAGCTTTCTTCATGAGTTCCTTTTTTGACTCAGCCAATGTAATAAACCAGAAGTTCTTTTAACCAAATTAACTATTAGTAATTACAAACATTTTGAGCTCCCCTATGCAGAATTAATGAACCAAATAACCAAGGCTCTCTCTAAGGTTCTAGACACCTCAAATATCTCAAGTATCATAGATTGAGATGTTTCAGCCTATGCTCTATGTTTCATGGGCCAAGTTTTTTAAGTTGGACCACAAAGCTTCCAGCTTCATTTAAATTTCATCATCTAATCTGCTTTTAATATCAAGAAGCTCATAGTTGTCACCTTCAGGATACTGTTTGCTCCTTGCACAACTACCTCATCTATGGTCCTTTGTCCAATACCTCCCTCTCATGGCTCTGATTGGAGGCATGATTTGGCAACCTCCATCTAGTATCCCTTACTCTATGCTGGACCATAAATCTAACGTTCTTTATAAAGCTTGTCATCAAGCACTCAAGACTAAACTTCTAGCTCCAGTGCCATATCAGGACTATTTGGGTTATTCACTAACTGCCTCTTTTCTTTTCTATTGCTTCCCTCCCAATATAAAGTATCACGTTTGGCAAGTACTGACATCTCAATTTCTCTTCCCTCATTGCGTTTTCTCTTGGTTTAGCTTCTGCCCAATGAGCTTGGCTTTGAGTAGGTCTAGCCCTTAAAAGGATTTGATCTCAAAAAGATTTCAACGGTTTATTTACTCCTACTGGTATACATCCTCCCTCCCAAAAGAGGTGAAATAGGTGGAAACATCCCTGAATTAAAAATAACCAATAAAAATTATAAAATATAATACTTTTTTATGTTTTTTCATATATAATTAATTTTGTTACTTTATTTTTCCTATTTTTATATGAAACATGACCTTTACTTGGTTCATCGGTCCATCTTATAGATCATTATTCACCCTAAACAGTTTCATAGGTATAATCTGACTACTAGTTTTCATGGTTCAGAGGTCTTATTTTTTAAGTTTCACCATTTGTTGGGATTTTTGCCCACCTTTCCAGCCTCCTAGATTACCATGGAATGCTAGGGAATAATTTCCTATGGCGAATGAATTGAATATTAGTTGACCTCATTTTTTATTAATGTTTGGGGGATTTGGGTAATTCTCCAGGTTTGGATCCATCAGGATTATTCAGGTTAATGCTTAAGATCTCATTAAGGAGAGTGCCAACAAAATAAGACATCTAATAGGTGATAGATGATTAACTATCAGGTTTACTGATTGGGATCAGTTGGGTTTCATCAATGACCAATTGGGAATTTAATGAGCAAGTTGTGAGGCGAGTGATGACCCTGCAACTATCAAATTTATCAGTTGGTTCGTGGCCTGCCATAATGGGTAACAAGTCTCATTATCTAAGCAGGTCACTAGCCAAATATGGTTAGTTTTCTGGGACCAATTGGGAAATTTTAGGGACACATTTTATGACTCTGTCTATTTTAGGCCTCAAGGATGTCCAATGAAAGAATCCTAACTAGATGAATAAGATCATCACTGGTGAAACGATGGTGGGTAGTTCAATGGCAACGGCTGCTGTTTCATAACTGAGGCGCCAACCAAGGGTTTAGCGCTAAATTCCCTCTATGAATTCCCCTGATCTTTTCACATTAATAAGGAGATAAAAGTTAGCAGAAATTACTATTTGTTTTAGTTCAATCATCTTCAGGAAATTATTGCTGTGTGCTTTAATTGGGGACTCTTTTGTTGGTTATTAAGTAAGGATTGAGGATCCTTAGAAGAGAAACTGAGCTTAGATGGGAATTGCTGCCAACTTCATGTCACCATAGGAAAGGTTTTAAATTTAAGTATCTGAGTGTGGATCAAGTTATGCAGATAAGGGTAGAAGTTCCTACAGACATCAATAGTATTTTGTGGAGAAATACAGGTCAAGCATTGGACCAGCGTGGGTAATCTATTCAACTATGGATAATAGTATTCATAATATTATCAATCAATTATTAATTACTATCAGAAGGTGGTGTGATATAGTCAGGAGGGCGTCCCGCTATCACCTCTCACATTGTAGGTTCAAATCCTGTCGTGGCAGAAATTGCATTAATTGCATTTCTGTGCCAAGAAGATATCAATACATGTAGATTCGCGCACCATGCCTCAGTCCAACTAAGCGAATCAGTGAAGTTTATTCATGTAATCCCACCCTATCAGAACACGCTCAGGAAGGGTTTACCCCCAGTACTTGGGTTTTGTCCTCCACTCCTATATTGTCACTCCCTACTCCCTATCCTCTCTATCAGTGCAGTATATTTGTCCCAAGGTTGGCCCACCTCGAATAAAAAAATTAATTAATATCAGAAAACGCAAATTATGCACATATTGAAACTGTTAAGTTACTTTTGAGGAAAAAATGATCTTTAATAAACATCAAAAGTCCAAAATTTTTTACAATTAATGCTCACTACAGGGGTAGTTGAGTAGGATGCACCAGTATAAGATGTCATACAATGACGAGTTAAGAAAACTATGGATGAGGTTGGTAACTGTCAACAAGAACGCATTGAATTCTGCCAATCACTGAGAATTTGCTTTCTTGGATGAGAGAGTTCCAAAGATTGAGGAAGGAGTCAAAGATGTTTCCAATTTCAGCAATGAGTTGCAAGGGAAAGTAACATTATCAAAAGTAAAGGAAGGAGTTCTAGTTCAAGAAGTCCTATCTTTGAAAACTGAATGTGAAGCAGATTGCATTTGATTGCATTTATTTAGCGCAGACATAGATCATTAATGAAGTAAGTAAAAGAGTTGAAGACTCATAGATGTGAAGTTGAGTCCTATGTGGCGACCAATGCAAAAGAAAGAACCCCAAGCACTCCTGTTGGGAAGTCAACTATTCCAAGAATTATTCTAACTGCATTCACAGCCATTTTAAAGATGACTTCCAAAATCAATCCTCAAGCCAGTCAAGTAGCTCAACCAAAAGGGGAGGCTAGAGAAACTTTTGAGGAATCTAGAGCTACGCCAAGATTACCCACATTCCTTAAGATAACACCCCTGAGTTCTTCCGATTGTTTGACATGACAATGTTCAGGTATGGAGATTGTCAAAAAGCTTTGTTGTTGATGAAATGTTTGGAAACTGACTGTCAGAACTAAGTGTTACCCCATCTAGAGGGGGACAGCTGGTCATACTCAGAGGCCAAGGCGGCCATAATGAAAGAATTTGATAGTCCCACTCATATGTCAAAGCGCAAACAGGAGTTTATGGGAATTTAATTTCAGAAGAATGAATTCTAAGCAAGTTTTGCTGATTGATTCTACCAAGAATCACAAATTTTGCCCTAGCTTCCTAACGGAAGTAGTCCGCCCCCAAAGGGGCTTGTGACAAGGGACCCCCTCAGCCCACTCTTATACAACTTCAGCCTTGACCCACTACTGCGAAATGTGAATGCCCAACTCACTGGGGTCCATGTGCCAGGCCAAACCCCAGTCAAGATGATGGCATTTGCAGATGACTGCGTGGTGGGGGTGTCTAATAACAAAGATGCACGCGCTCTTGAAGCCCTCATCTAGGAATATTCCCAGGTAAGCAACGCGGCACTGAACGCCTCCAAAACCGAAATCATCCTCCTTGGTCGGTTTCAGAACTGCTGGGCCCCAGCAATTAGTTCCCAACCCGGCCCATCTGCTCGCCCACGTCCACGCCTCACTAACTCAACACACACCGCTCCACAGATGCTCCCCTTCGTGCCACGTCCTACCATAGGACTGGTGCGCCATCTGGGCGTGTGGATGGAGGCAGGCGGATATGCGTCAGCAGTAATGGAGTACCATATACTGGACAACGTGACGAAGCGAATCGCCTCTCTCAGAGCCCACCCTACTACCCTCACTGGCAGGGTTGTTCTTGCCAACTCTATGCTCCTATCCAAAGTCTGGTTCGGAGCCCACGCCATCCTCTTCTCCCCAAGCTTCTTCGAATCCCTGTATGATTTGCTGCAAGGATGGCTTTAGTCAGGCCGCCCTCCACCAGTACGGCTAGAGGTCATGTTTGGCCCTCATCATCATGGTGGCATGGGCCTGCTGGATTTCAAAGCCCATGCTGCCAAGATCCTGGGGCACCTGGATCGCGGCCGTTACCACTCCTACACTCCCATCCCAACACTGGTACCGTGCAGCCCGCTCCAACTTCTCCTGAGCCTTGGGCCTCAACAATCCATCAAACCCCCACTCCCTGATGACATACCTCGCATCACACACATCGGCCACAGCTCCTCACGGGACTAAAACCCACTACAAACGAATCCTACTCTCCATGCGAAATGCAGAGTGGAGAATTTGTATTAGCGGACATACAACCCAAAGAGGCCGCCCCTCACCTCAGTTCACACAAGAGGTACAGGGGCTACCCATCCATGATGGCGTGATCCCCATTCGACCCCATGTCCTTTCTAGGGTGGACTACCTGGACATGATGGACATCCCTTATTCCACTGAGACCCAAAAGACTATCTGGGAATACGCACACCATCCTCTGTTGCAGCCTCAAGTCCGCTCCCATGTGTGGCGCTGCCTGAGGCAGGTGTATCGTACAGCTGAGCGCTCTAACGCTTTACACTCATCCTGTGTCGTGTGTGGCCAGTATGGAACGCTGTTTCACCGCCTGGAGAAGTGCCCCACCTCTAAAGTGATATGGCGCGAAGTTCAACGTCTTCTGGGCCAGGATCAAACACATCCCTTCATTCTGTCAAGAGATATGTTTGCTTCATCAATGGCCTCCCCCTTCCAACCTCCCTCCGTGCTCTGGTGGTTGAAATCTCCATGTGGACTATCCACACGATTGTCTTGGATGCCATCGCTGGCTCCACCCCCACCCTCCCAGAAGCTGTCCACAGATTCCGGTCTCATTTGGTGGACCACTTTCAAGCGTGGATGTTTGGATACCTCCCACCGCGTCGCCAACAGCTGGTCTCCTCCTGGTTCCCAGTCTGGTTCATCAAATCAGACCCCTTCCTCCACACGTGCTCAATATTGGCTACGGCCCCTTCACACGTTCCCTCCCCCTCCCCATAAGTGGCGTTCCCGCTGGCAACAAGAGATAGCATCGCTTCTCTGGGGTGCCTCCCCTGGTACTAAGTTTCTCTTTCCTGAGTCATATTCGGAAGTGTCCGTCCCATGGTCAGCCTTCCCCGCAATAAATTTAAAAATAATCGCAAATTTTGGTCATAGAACAAGTACTGGATGAATTTGATGCATAGAATGTGTTGTAAGCAGCCCTTTGGCTATATTGCAATTTACATCAAATGATGTCCTCCATGTTTGCAACTGAGATTACCAACTCACAGATGGTGGATCATTTGAAGATATTTGGAGCTACATTTAATCCCCCTAATAGAATCTTCAAACCAAGTTCAGTGCGAAATTTGACTCCTACAAAGGGGTCTGAGAGTGCTAAGGAGTCCAGAAATTGAATCATGCCAGGAAATGAGCCTGAGGAATTCTTGCGGACAGGTAAGAAAAGCAAATGCCAGTTTCAGTACAGAGGAAAGAGAAATTTTTCTGTTCAATTCAAGAATTCAAATGGATAGATCAATGTGGTTTAGGATAAAAAGCAAAACTCACACAGGAGTCAGAAAAAGGCTCACAGCCTATATGGGGAACAGTTTAGAGCTGCAGATAAACCTGTTCCCCCTGATATCTTGAATAAAGAAATCAACATTAGTGATCTTTTCATTTGTGATGACATGCAGGCCCAGCTTTGACAAGCTGTCAGTTTGGATGGCAACGCAGTAACCAGATCTGGAGCAAAGGAGATTGACCCTAAAAAATCAAGGAAGTTGCTCAGCCATATGTGCAACAAATAGCAGACAAGATTAGAGCCTCAGAGAATCTGTAAGAGTTGACTGAGGTAAAATTAGATGAGGCAAACCTATCTATCCCCTTAGTGTGATAAAGTAATAATTTACTGATCTATTTGCGAAAATATTTACACCCTCAATTCAACAAATAACGCTGCTATACACTCAGTAAATACAATTTTACAATACTCCAAGTGTACATGTATTTATATACTGGTTAATTGAGTATGAGCGCGGGCAATAATTGACAGTGGAGCACGATAAACTTTGTCTCGACCAAAGCGTTGAAGAAGATGAGAATCTCGCCTGATTTGGAGCATAGGAAATAATATGGGACCATCAGGCCAGGTAAAATCATCTCCTGCGGAGAGTATTGGCTTTGTAACTCCAATTTAGATCTTTAGTGGTATCCAACCTCAGAAATAGTTTTGGTCAACCAAAATAAAATATTCTGATCAGAACGGAGAATCTACAAAAGTATGGAGTTAAATGTAGCTTTAAGATAATACGTTGACCATATTGGGTCAGACGTTACCACTAGTTTATTATAAAGATGGGAAACTCCACTGAACAGGAGGAATAATTTAATAAATCTGATTTACAATGATAGCTTTGTCTCATTTCATTACCAATTGGTTGGACGAAAATGAAGAGAAATGCTGATGGAAAACCTGGAAATTGAGGAATTCCTTTGCGGATCAAGGATTCAAGAACCTTAATGCCAGGAACGCAGACCATAGTTGACATGGGATTAATATTGGAGATACTCAAGTTGTTGTATGAGAAGTCAGAAGTCTCTGGAAGAAGTCCAGAGTAGAGCCTTGGGTGGCTCCTGGACTAATTATGCCAGGCCATGGAGAAATTTGAGTTCTCCTGGAAAATTTGAGTAAAAAACTGGTGAAGATTGAGAATAATCAGATCATCACGTTTGTTCATCTGATCCTGATGGTGGAATTGAGAAAATTCCATAATTTTTTGGACCCTTGATGAGATGGGATTACTGGCAGGGGTTACTGAGAGCATCAATCTATTGGTTGATCAAGAGCAACTTGCTGATCTGACAGACAGACAGCAGGAAGAGGTGCTCAAATTATTTGACAAGTATTGGGAAGTAATTTCCCAGGATGACCATGATTTGGGATGTTTGAGAAATGTTATCCACAAAATTGACACTGGGGAAAATTTTCCAATAAGGATGAGATCGATTTGGAAGTCAAAGGCAGCTGAAGTGGTAGTGAAATAAGTGATCAGTAAATTAGTGAAGCATGAGCTTATAGTTCCTTATTAAGTCCCTGGGCGAGCCCTATCCTGATTGTGAAAAGAATGATGGTTTTAATTGGGTGTAGATCGATTATTGGAAGCTGAATAAGATAATGAAGAAGGATTTGTATCACCTACCATGAATCAATGATGTATTAAATCAGTTGGGAGAAGCAAAGTCTTTCTCTATACTGGATCTGATATTAGGATATTGGCAATTTGATTTTAAAATGAAGATCAAGAGAATGTGTGATCACTGCTGCGCAAGGGCTTTATCAACTGATGAGGATGCCCCAAGGTCTATGTAATGCGCCTGCGACATTCCAGAGGGCCATGGACGCCATCTTAAATGATATGAAATTTTCATGCGTCCTGGTGTACTTGGACGGTATAAATGTGTTCAGTAGGGCATTTACCGGCCATTACACCACTTGGAAGAAGTCTTTAAGAGACTGTCCATGAATAACCTGAAGATCAAGCTGAGGAAGTGCTCTCTTCTTCAAGAAAGAGTTGGAACATCTGGGATTTGTTATCAACTCTAGTGGAATGCAGTCGCAGGCCCATAAATTGAGGCCATAAAGCAAATGACCATTCAAAGATCTGTCTGAGACATCCAAGTGTTCTTTTGAATGGTCAGATACTACTGAAGATTCATACAGGATTTTACAAGAATCACTGAGCTCCTCTTTCAGATGCTGAAGGAGGATAAAAAAAAGGTTCGTTTGAAATGAAGAGGCCCAGAGTTCTTTTGATGAGTTATGCTGGTATCTTATAGAATCTTTAATATTGAAATAGCCAAATTTCTTTTGAGAATTTATAGTCCAGAACGATTCTTCATTAATGGTGATTGGCGCCATCCTGAGCTAAGTAAATGAGCTTGGGGATTAGCATCCAGTAACTTATTTCAGCCAGACACTATCAGCAGCTGAACTTGATTACACTTTTACTGAGCATGAATGCTTTGTGGTAATTTACGCATGTAAACAGTTTTGGGTGTATATTCACAAAATGCACTTTAAAGTGGTGATGGACCACTACTCACTTCATTAGCTACATAAATTAAGAGAACAGGAAGGATGATTGGCCCAATGGGCATTGAAGCTACAGGCTTACATTATGAGATAGTCCACTGAGTGGGAGCTAATCAGAATGCATATGGCTTATTGAGGTACCAATGGTCCAAGTGGTATACCAGCAATCGGATGAGCTACTCCAGAGAATAGTCAAGGAAAAATTGAGAATGAGCTCCAAGAAATCCAAGGTGAACTTTAGAAAGTTACGGAAAACATTAAGAATAGGGTTGGACAAGTTTTTAAGACAATTGACAGAAAACGATTAAAGTTCCTAAGACCATCAGAATTAGTGGCAATTGTTTAAGCTGCACATAAGGTTGTTGGGCATGGAGGTCTGGGGAAGATGACCATTCACATTTGCCAGTACTATTACTGTGAGTCTATCAACTACAATGTAGCTGATTATCTGGCTTGTTGTGTGGAGTGCCAGTTGCACAAGACTCACAAGAACATGACTGGATATTGATTAGTTCCCATGGATTTTCCTGGCATATGGTATCCATTGATGTGATGGGACCATTAACCATGAGTACAGGGGGAGTCAAATGAATCATAGGTGCAATTGACCATCTGACTAGATTGGTCGAGATGAAGGCCTTGTCAAAATTGGAAACTACAAGCACTGTAAGGTTTATCCTGGATCAAGTTGTATACCGCCAGGGATGCTAACAAGTCTCTCTAAGTGACAATGGAACGAATTTCACGTTTCACATGATCCTGAGGTTGAACGAGATAGTAAGGATCTTAGAAGTCATGTCAGAACCTTACTGGCCGGAGATGAATGAATTGGTAGAACAGGTCAATGGAATACTGTCCATGATGCTTATGAAGCTGGTCACAACGAGAACTTCCTCATGGGGAACTTACCTCAGTTTGGTAATGTTTGCATATAATATAAGTCATCATACAACAACAGAAAAACGTTGTTATTATTATTACTATATAGAAGGAAGACTACATTACCACTAATTTTATATTTGGTGGTTGAATCATCATTGGGAATTAGTGCTAAGCAGTACCTGATCCATTTGTCAAATATTCTGATTGAGATGCAATCATAAGCATTCAATATGACCTTGAAGAAGAGAATCAAGGCCAAAATGACGGATGATAAGAATTGACTGGAAATGTCAAGATACCAAGTAGGCGAAAAAGTTGCCTATTGTGATACACATGTTTTCAGAAGAATAAACAAGCTAGATGCATTGTGGATGGGTCCATTTTGAGATTATTGCAAAGATGGTGATGGGCTATTTCCACCAAGAACCACTTGGATGGAAGGATTGTGAATCAAACTATGCTAAATATTTAAAGCAGTAGATCAAAGAAAAAATAATAAAAGAGTGTTCTTGAAGGATCACTGAACCTCTGAGATGGTCATGTCCTGATAAATTGATTAAGTTCTAAAAAGGGAACGCTGAACCAAAATAGATGGTTAAGTCTTGAAAAATAAGACCTCTGAACCATAGAAAACTGGTAGGTCAAATAGACCCCAGAACCAGTTTTGGGGAATAAATAAAAAGATGGACTTCTGAACTGAGTGAAGGTCATGTCCCATATAAAAAAGAAGAAGAAATGAAAGATTAATAAAAATATTGTTATAATTTGGCGGTATCTTGGAGATATGCCAAAGGTCTTGCACAGGGTTCACCCCACTGAGCAATAGGACCGCCAATATGATGATCATCATCCTTGAAACAAAGTAATAGACTTTAATAAAGATGGTGCAATTACCCAAAAACACTCTTTATTTTATTTAATAACTACTGCAGATCCTTACCGTTCCGCTCACTCTAAACTATTAACAATCCTCCCCTTTCAATTGTCTCATCTCACTTATATCTTGGCAACTTTGGATGATATCATTTCCTTAGCTTAGCTATTCAGTTCCGCCGTATCTCATTGGTTCTGGCAAGTCTTCATTCAATAAATTCACGATCGCCTAGTTTGAGGCGATTTACCAACTATTCTTTGTACATCAACATCTGCTAATTGCCTCATTAGGAAGCGATCCAATAGCCATCCATTCTAACCATTATTGCCTCATCTTAAGACGCTCAAATAATTATGGCTCATATCATGATCAGCAAATTCTACCCATTCCGCCATATATACTTAGGGCTTATTGTCCAGTCATATCAGAATTGTGACATTACCCCCCCCTTAACTGGCTGATAAGTCTCATACTGTTTATAAGCCCAAAGAATCTTTGTGTGCACTCAGTTGATGATACAACTACTAGCAGGGTCCTTGATGGTGTAGGTGTCGACACCTGCCTTCTCAATTATCTCAAACGGACCAATCCAGATGTATGCCAACTTGTGTTTCTGCATAAACCCAAGCTAGTCATAGAACAAAGCCATGTCTAACCTTTTAACTGAGTTTAGCTTCTATGCTGCACCTGTTTGCTAACCTGATTCTTAATATTCTTACCTAGCTGCACAAGTAAACTTCAATTTGCAGATTGAACAGTGTGTCTGCTAGGTTAGTCAAAATAACGGTGGGGATCCATTCCGCTGGTATCTTCTACACAAGCATAAAGCACCGGTGGCAGAGCAGGGTGTCATCCATACAACAATTGAAGGGGCTTTTCCCCATGGCGGTATGATAGCTAATGTTGTATGCAAAAACAGCGCTGGAAAGGAGGAAGCTCCATACATAAAGACGATCTGTCACAAATTTATGGAGTAAGTTCACCAAGGTCCCGTTAACTTTCTCAATCATCTCATTGGATTCTTGGTGATATGAGGTCATCAGAACCCTGCAGATGGCCATCAAATCGTTGTGCTTGGGTAAAATGTGGGAGGTGAAGTAGTTCCATTGTCAGTAAGGATGAACTGGGGACAGCCATGTCACTGAATTTATACATAACATCACAAACTTAGCCACTATGATAGTCCCCAAATCTCATATTGCCTGGATTTAACCCACCTGGTCAAGTAGTCAATTATCAACATAATATTCTTGGACCAATATGCTCCAGTTGGCAGAGGGCTCATGACATTGATAGAAATCGTATGCCAAGCAAATTTTGGTTTCACTAGCCAGTAGGAAGTCTTCTGGCGGAACAGATTTTCCACTTGGCACTGGTGGCAGCAGGAAATGGTTTTTTTAGTACTAGATGGTCCCAAGCAGCAGGAAATGGTTTGAGACATCAAATTGCATGCTAACCCAGTAGTACTTAAGTTGCAACTATTCCAGGGTCTTATATACTTTAAGGTGTCCAACTGCTTGGTGTGAGCTCATTTAAATGTTGGGTTGGGCGGAAGGCTTAAAAATGTTTACCATAGTGTCCCCCATCCACTTGTAAAACTCTCCATTTTCTGGAACATATTGTCCCTTATTCCAACCAATACCTTTATGACTTGAAGCAGATCATCGACATACTTTCTGCTGGACATCTTGTTACACATTATGTTACTCAGTCCGTCGTAACTGCAATTGTTGGTAAACTCAACAAGAAATCTGCATTCTGGTTTTTGGCTCCCCATTGCTGAAAAATATCAAAATTGTAAGCCTTCAGTTTAAGGCCATCGGGCAAGATGCCCTTCAGGCTCTTTAAGGCTCTGCAACTAGCGTTATGAGGCATGATCTGATATGACTTTTAACTTTAAGCCAAAAAATATACTCTGAATTTCTTATAAGAGTAGATCACCGCTAAGCACTCCCACTCAGTCACAGTATAATTACATTTGTGGATATTCAGACTTTGACTGCAGTACGCCACTGGGTGCTCCTCCCCTTCGTCATCTTTTTTAGAAAGAACTGCCCCAACAACAGAAAGAGACGCATCCAACTGTACAATATATTCCTTCTTGAATTTTGGGGTAGCGTAGCACTGGCGCATTGATCAAAGCCAACCAAATTGTATCAAAGGAGTGTTGATGGCATTCTTTCCATTCAAATGAGGCATCCATTTTTTAATAACTCAAACAGCGGACCTCCAATACAACTAAAGTTAGGTAGGAAGCGGCGGTATTAGCCAACAATCCCTAAATAGTTGTATATCACGCTTACTTTTTGGTGTAGTAATCTTCTATATAGCCTCCACCTTAGCTAGTTGGTGATGCAGCCCTGTCGCATCAACCACAAACCTGAGATACTCCAGCTGATCCTTGAAAAAGTGGCATTTTTGGGGCAGGATTTTAATTTTGGCCTCATCCAACCGGCGGAATACCTCCTCCATTTGAGTAAGGTGCTCAGAAAACGTACAGAAAATAAATTAATATTGTCAAGGTATACAAGAATGCACAAAAGTATAAAGTTGCCAATGATAGTGTTCATCGCCCGTTGGAATGTAGCTGTGGCATTACACAACCCTTGTGGCATACAGGTCAGGTAAAAAAGCCCTTTGGACTTGATAATGGAGTATTTCTCCTGTTCCACTACAGATAACTTGATCTGTTAATAGCTGAATATCAATTCCATATTGGAGAAGTCACAAGCTCCTCCCAACCGGTCCAAAGCATCATCAATCTGCATCAAGGGATATGAGTCCTTTTTCATAATGCTGTTGAGCTTGCGGTAGTCTATCACTACCCATTGGCTCCATCTTTCTTTTTGACAATTAGGACAGGGGAAGCCCATGAGCTCTTCAACGATTTGAGCATTCCTTGTTCCAGCAGCTTATCAAACTCCTCAGCGACAACATCTTCCGCTACTCTAGATTGGTGGATCAGCTGAGACCTGATGAAGGGGTGATCGCCCATATCAATCAATGTACAATTCCCCATGCACACCTAAATCATGGTCATTGATGTCAAAGATCTCTTTATATTTGTTAAATAAAGTGATATCCTGTCTTTCTAAATTTCTGATAACCCTATTAAGCTTTCATGCGGCACCACTGTCATTATGCCAAGCTGCAATTTGACAGGCTGACCAAATTCATCCAGCAACCGAAACTTGTGAACCTGTAGGACCTCCTCAACTGGGGTCAAATGTAAATACGCCACTATTTGGTGTCAGCAGATTCACATTGTTCATTATGAAGATTTGCTAACAAGACCCTGATCTCCCTATGTCCTGGTAGTATAATACCTGGAGCTAAGTATGGCTCCAGCTTCAATTTCTGATAGGGTCCAATGATCTCCCCATAAAGCCCGGTAGGCAATCCCACATCTAACTCAGTGTTTAGGATTACTTGGTGTCCGAAGGGGATGGATATAGGGCTTTGGCTCTAAGCGGTAGCCCTTGATATTCATATATGTGTTGGAGAAGTTCCTGGGTCCTACTCATAAATTTACGGTAGCAAAATGGAATCACCCCATCACTATAGGCAAGTTTGATATGTCCCATGTGCACTGAGTCCTTTGGCACTCCGCTGGAGGTAAAATAAATTGGGATCTGTTAACCCAAAATTTCAAAGGTCTCCTCCATCATATATATGACAGCACCATAGTGTTGAATAAATGCGGTTCCAATCAACAAGTCATAATGTCCATTTGGTAACACTACCACCGGAGCTACAACAACATTTGATTCAAACTGCAAGGGGAGCGCACTGTAAGCTCTCTCAGAGACCATGTTTTCTTCTCCAGCGGTCCCATACACCTTTTGATGTTCCACAACAGGTTTTAATGTAAACTTTGCCACCAACTTAGTGGAGACCATATTAACTGGAGCGTCCATACTTATAACGTGTGAGCTCAGGTCTTTGCTACAACAATGTCACAGTAGGTACATACAAGTAGGATAAATGTTGACTACTTATTACATGGACATTCAAAGGATTGCTTTTGCCAAAGAAGCTCATAATACCCTCATCAACTTTAGGGTACCCTTTAACAATAGCGTACACTGAGAAGTCGATGTTTTCTCCTCTTAGGGTAAGCGCATCTGCAGAAGGTTCCAGTTTGTCTGAAGAACTTTGTTCAAACATTTGACACACATATTGCTTTAGGTGCCTTAGAGATCCTTCATCTTCCATGTCTCTGGCTTGTGCTTGTGTCAGTACATTTACTCCCCCCACCAGCTGCTGATATAAGAATGTATCGTCATACTGGGGTCTTCCACTGCATATACTTTAGTAGATTCAGGTGGGGCAGTTGCATTTGGGATAACGGAGGTATAGAGTCCCATCTCTACTCCGCTCTGACTTTTCCCTGATAATATTGTTCCTGCTCTATGTGATGGACCCATTGATTGTGGAAACCTTGTGCCAGGTGCTCAGAGTGACCACATTAAAAAGGTATACCTCATAGGGCCTACAAACTCAGATATTGTAAGTTGGTTTTTGCAGAAAGTTGGACTGAATGTGATTAGCATAAACATGGCAAAGTCGATAGAATGACTGCAGATGGTCAGCGTAATTAGGCCCAGGGTGGTAGCTAGGTCATTGATAATAGGCAGGTATGGGGCGGACGTTTAACTGCTGGGGGTAACTTGGTTGAATCTGAACTGAATAGGCGAAAGCCCCTAATAAGATGGTCCAGCAATTGTAGATAAAGGGTACTGGCTTTATTGGGTGGAGGGGAGGTTATTTTAAATGGCACAAAAACTGAATAACCTTAAGCAGGGGTACATTACTATCCAGTTATTGGGGTCATGACGTTGTACAGCTCGTGGTATGGCTTCATGGTGGAGGTCATCTCAATGTACACATTGGATTTGGATAAAATCCCTACCCAATTAACACGTAGGTTTCCGCCATAAATTAATCAGCAAATGCGGTGAGGTTCTCATTACGCTGAAACCCAATGGTCAAGAATTCAGCCTTCCGCTGTGCCATCTTTGTGGTACCCCCAAACAACCTCAACACAGTACCCTTCACTTTTCAGTATGAAATAAAGCTGTTTGGAAGATACATGTAACTTGGTTAGCACTTCCAACATCCAAGATGGATATTAACAGTTTTGCTTTCTGCCGGTCAGAGGCTCCTTCCATTGCAAAATCAAATCTCTTAAAGAACCCATGAATATTCCCACCACAATCAAACGGAGGCAACGTATCAATACTCACCTCCTGAAGAAGCTCCTCCTTCCATTTGAAAACAACATCCAAGGCAAGCTTGAGTTCCACATATTCAACTGGTGCAGCACGTCAGTAAGGTACCTTGTCAAAGAAAGCCTGATGCAACAGGGTCAGAAATTGAGGAATTTTTATCATTTTAATTAATCAATGGGCCCCTTGTAGTGAGCACCACTGTTATTAGTTTGGCTGTATCTCATAGATATGCCAAAGGGGTCTTACACAGGGTTCAGCCCACTGAGCAATAGGACCGACAATATGACAATTGTCATCCTCAAAACAAAGTAATAAACTTTTATAAAGATGAATCAATTGCCCCAAAAACATTCTTTTATTTAATTTAATAACTACAGCGGATCCTTCCTGTTCTGCTCGCTCTAAAATATTAACAGTCCTCCCCTTTCAATTGCCTCATCTCATTTATATCTCAGTGACTTTGGGCGAATACATTATTCTTCTTAGCTATTCAGTTCCACCATATCTCATTGGTTCTGACAGTTCTTCATTAATTAAATTCAAGATCTCCTAGTATGAGTTGATATACCAACTTTTCATTGTACATTAACATCTCATAATCGCCTTATTTGGTAGTGATCCTTTAACCATCCATTCTAACCCAATATCGCCTCATCTCAATGCGCCAAAAAATCATAACTCATATCATGATCGGTGGATTCTACCTATTCCGCCATAATGGCTTAGGACTTATTGTCCAGTCATATCAGAATCATGACAAATATAATGAAAAAAACATTGATTACGCACAGAAAAACGCTATATTTCTATATTTTTTATTTCCTTGACTCGGGGAAGATTCTGCCTATGTCACCTCTTGGGGTTGGGAGGATGTATAGCATTAGGAGTGAATAAACCATTAAATTCTATGTGAGATCGGATGATAGCAAGAGCAAGACCTACTTAAAGCCAATTTTGTTGAGCGGAGCTGATCCCTGTGAGAATGCAATGAGGGAAAAGAGATGGAAATATTGGTACATGTCAACTGTGATACCCCAGATCATGGAAGAAGCAACAGAACAAGAAGAAGAAGTCAGCAAATAACCAAGAGTAATCCCAATATGGTACTGGAGCTGAATGATTGGCCTTGAGTGCTTGCCAGTGGTCTTAGTCAAGAACATTGGACATATAAGCCTGCATTGAGTAAGGGATACTAGGTTGGGGTTGCCAAATCATGCCCCAATCAAAGCCATAAGGGGAAGATACTGTTAGGACGTTCCAGAAACGATATAGTCATGCGGGGAGCAGATGGCATCATGCAGATAATGTCTAAAAGCTTCTTGAATCTGAAAGCAGAATGAGCGATGGAATCTAGGAGAGGCTGGAGCTTCATGGCCCAACTTCGAAGTACTTGGCTGGCAAAACAAAGGGAATAGGCTGCAGAGTCTCAATTTAGGAGGTTTTCAAGATCAGAGGTGTTCAGAGCTATGGACATAGCCTCAGTCACTCAGGTCCTCAATTTTGCAAAAGGAAGTTTGAAATGTTCATGATTTACAATGGTCAGTTCAGTTGAAAATAAAGCTGTTTTGTAAAATTGGCCAAGTTGGATAAGAAACTCCAGAAGAAAGTCAGATCCAGCAAGGAACAATTGGACAATCAAGGAGGTCAATACTTAATGAGGTTTGACAATGATTGTAGGTTTATCTGTGAAAGGAGCCAAATCCTGGAGAGCATGGAAATCTAATTTGCAAATCGCTGACTGAGTAAGGATTGGTTGTGTGTCAATCAAGACAATTGCTATCTTGTTTCATCAGGATTAGATACCATTTCTGGTAATTCTATAAAAGGAATGGCTACAGGTGCTTGACTGGGAGTATGAGTCCCAGGGGAACCATAGAAGAGATTTCATCATGCAGATCAGCTCATTAGTTGGAAGAGTTGAGCATCTTTATCAGACATACTATTGAGTAATTGTTGGTACTGAGATTCCAAATTTGACATATGAGCTGGACGAGAGGGGGATGTCAGACTTTTATAAATTGTTGACATCATTCACTTTGGTATCAATTAAGCTCTAATTTTGGACAAAGTTTAATCTCAATATTAATGAGATAAGCTCTTTAAAAAGAATTAAGAATGATATGAGTAAAGAAGTTTTTATTAGATAACAAGAGTGAATATAATTGAGCATTCTTATCTGTGCTACAAATTAAACATCTACAGTAGTAGCTTCCTGTTGAGGACAAGGAGCAAGATCGGGAAATTGAGGATGCCAGACCAAGATTCTGAATATGACAACGGGTCGTATGTCCTAACTGGGGGCAAACCAGCTTTCTGGGACTAATATCATTACAAGTAAATTAATTAGCCCAGCATGACAGAGGGTCATGGGTACCACACTCTGAGGAGGCAGTAGTGAGGAGGAAGAGGAAGAAAACTACATGCCTAAGGTTGTCCTGAGCAGATTTGAGTGCATATTGACTGTGCTCCGCTAGAAACCAAAAAAATTCGACATGGTCCAAGGCAGTATTCTCCTGTAATGATCCTATTCTTGCTGGAAATCTAGGCAAGAGGGGGATGTGTTGGGATTTTTTCCCACCTTTCCAGCCTCCTAGATTACCATGGATCACTAGGGGACAATTTCCTATAGTAAGTGAATTGGATATTGGTTGGCCCCAATTTTGGGTTTTTAATGTTTGGGGGAATTTAGATAATTTTCCAGTTTTGGATCCATTGGGGTTCAATCTGGGTTTATGCTTATGATCCCATCGGGAAGGGTTGCTGACAAAATGGGGGCATCTAATAGTTGATCAATGATTAACTATCAGGTGTACCAATTGGGATTGGTCAGGTTTCATCACCAACTGATTGAGAATTTAATGAGCAAGTTGCGAGGTGAGTGATGCTTCCTGCAACTAGCGAATTATCAGTTGGTTTGTGACCTGCCATAATGGGTAACAAGTCCCATTACCTAAGCAGGTCACTCACCAAATATAGTCAATTCGCTGGGATCAATTGGGAAATGTTAGGACACGTTTTCTGACTCCTCTGTTTTAGGCCTTGAGGATTTACAATGAAGGAATCTAACCAGATGGAGAAGACCATCGCTGGTGAGACTTCAAAGGGAAGTTTAACTGCAACAGATGCGGTTTATGGCTGAGGCGCCAACTTAGGGTTGTGCGCCAAATTTCCACTGTAATTTCCCTAATAATTTACATTAATGAGGAGATAAAAGTTAGCAATATTTGTTATCGGTTTTTGTTCTATTCATTTTCTAGAAATTATTGCTTGCTTTAATTGAGGGACTCTTTTGTTGGATAAAGAGTAAGGATTGAGGATTCGTAGAAGAGAAGCTGAGCTTAGATGGGAATTGCTGCCAACTTCGTGACATCAGAGAAAAGGCCATTACTTAAGGATCTGAGCTGGATCAAGTTAGGAGAATAAGGTTAAAAGTCACTACAGATGACATCAAGAGTATTTTATGGAGAAATACAGGTTGAGCATTAAACCAGAACAGGTTATTATTCAACTACAGATTTTAGTCTTCAAACTATTATCAATCAACTATCACTTACTATCAGACAACACAAATCATGAAATATTGAACCTGTGCATTTAACTTTTTAGGAACTATCAGTTTTTAACGATCAGAAAAAGTCCTTAAATTTTAACACCGTTTATTTTGGCTCAGTGTTCCTTTTTTAGGACTTAACCAAAAATTGTCAGGACATAACCATCTCAATGGTTCAGCAGTCCTTTGGGAACAATATTTCTATTTTTTTCTTGAATCCATTGCTTTAGAAACTTAGCATGGACCCAGTTAACAATTCTTCCATCTTCGAGGTTCTTGATGGAATATTCATCCATTGCCATCTTGGCAATAATCATGAACAGACCTGAACATAGCGCATCTAGCTTATTTATTCTTCCAAAGCCATGCATGACACAATAGGCTACTATATTTGCACATATGATATTTTGATAACGCCAGTCAGTTCTTAAGGTCTGTCATCTTGGCCTTGATCTCTTTCTTTGAGGTTTTATTAAGTACTTCTGACTGCATTTTAATCAGCATATTTAAAAGCCAGATCAAGTACTAGTCAGCACTCATCCCCAATGTTGGTTTGACCAACAATTATAGATAAAGTGGTAATGTGGACTTCCTTCCATACAGCAATTCAAAAAGCGTTTTTTCCATTGCCATATGGTGACTGATATTGTATGCAAATGCCACTGAACTGAGGTAAGTTCCCCACGTGGAAGTTTTTAGATAACCAGCTTCCTTAGCGTCATGGCCAGCGTTCCATACATTCATTCTACCAGTCCGTTTATCCCTAGCTGGTAGGGTATTGATATACCTCCTTGGATCCCCATTATCTAATTAAACTCAGTATCATGTTGGTCATGAGATTTGTTCAATTGTCACTCAACAAGACTTCCAGGTATATGGCAAAATATGACTTAATTCAGGATAAACCATGTGGTACTTGTTGCATCCACTTTTGCCAGAGCCTTTATCTCAACTAAGCTAGTAAGATGACCAATTGGAACTATAATGTACTTGACCCCCTCTGTGCTCATAGTTAGTGGTCTCATTATGTTGATGGACATTGTATACAAGGAAAATCCTGGGCGGACCAGTCAATATCTGGTTGTGTTCTTGTATAGTTTGTGCAACTGGCACTCCACACAGCAAGCCAGATAATCGGCCACATCAAAATTGATAGAATCCCAGTAATAATACTGGCGAATGTGGTCAGTTTTCTTTCTAAGGCCTCCATGCCTGACAAGTTTATGGCCAGATTGAACTATAGCCACTCAATAAGACGGTTTTAGGAATAACAGTTGTTTTCATCAATCATCACAAATACTTGTCCATCCTTTATCCCAGTAACTTTTATCTCTTTTCAAAGTGAAACTTGGATCTCTAAGTGCTCGTTCCAAATTTCACCGTTGACCATCCTCTGAATCAGCTCATCAGCCTATTGTTATACCACTTAGACCATTGGTAACCTTGATAAGCTGTCCACATTTTTACTGAGAAGCTCCCACTTGAGGACCATCTCAAAGTGTTAAGCTTGAAGCTTCAAGGCCCATTGGGCCAGACTTTTTGTTCCAGTTCTTTAAGATTGTGCAGCCAATGCAGGGAGGAGCGGTCCATCACCACTTTAAAGTGAGTAACATGAATATACACCCAAAACTGCTTAAGGCATAAATCACCGCAAGGCATTTACGCTCAGTAATGGTGTAATTCCGTTGGCCGCTGACAACATCCAGATTACAAAAGCTACTGGATGCCTTTCCCCAATTTCATCCACTTAATTCAGATGGCGCCAATTTCTGTTAATGAAGCATTAGTCTGTACTATAATCTCTTGATTGAATTTGGATATTTCAAAATTGGCAAATTTATAGGATACTGACATAACTCATCAAAAGAATTCTAGGCCTCTTCATTCCATATGAATTTTTTCTTTGGATCCTTCAGCAATGGAAGAGGGGCTCAGCAATTCTTGAAAATCCCATATGAACCTTCAGTAAAATTTGACCATTCTAAGGAATAGTTGGGTTTTTTAGACACTTCTTGGGATGGCCATCCGCTCTATGGCTTCAATTTTATGGGTTTGCGGCTGCAGTCCACTGGAGTTGATGACAAACCCCATCTATTCTAACTCTTTCTTTAAGAAGTGGAACTTCATTGGCTTAATCTTCAGGTTAGCCGCAGACATTGACTTAAAGACTTTTTCCAGGTTGTGAAATGTATAGTAAAGGTCCTACTGAACACATTTATGTTGTTCAAGTATACCAGGGCACATGACAACTCCAAGTCATTTAGTAAGGCGTCCATGGACCTTTGGAACGTTGCAGAATCATTGTAAAGACCTTGGGGCATCTTAGTCAGTTGGTAAAGCCCCTGCACTGTGATGATCACGCACTTCTCGTGGTCTTCCATTGGCAAATTTACTTGGTAATATCCCAATATCAGATCCTTTGCAGAGAAATAATTTGCTTCTCCAAATTGATATCAAGCATCATCGATTTGTGTTAATGGATACAATTCCTTTTTTTATTTTGTTCAGCCTTTGATAGTCAGTCACCACCCAATTAGAGCCGTCCTATTCCTTCACTATCAGGATTGGGCTCGCTTAGGGACTCAACAACAGAACTAGGAGCCTGTGCCTCACTAGTTTTGCTGATTTCCTCTTCCACTACAACTTTAGAGGCCTTGGACTGTCGGAACAGTATCATCCATATCTTTAAATTTTTCCTGGTGTCAACTTTATGGACTATGTTCTTATCACATCCTAAGTTTTGATCATCCTGTGTGAAGATTTTCTGATATTTTTTGGATAGTTTTAGCACCTCTTACTGCTAACTTTCCATCTTTCCATCAATTTTCTCTCAGTAAACCAATTAATTATTATTTTTGGCATCCCCTGCTAGCAATCATCTCGGTGTGAGTTCCAAAATCATGAAAGTTTCATAATTCTGACGTCAGGATCATATGGTCATATGCAATGATCTGATTTTCTCAATTTTCATCAGTTTTCCATTCTAATTTTCCAGGAGAACTCAGATTTCTCCATGGCCTGGCATCATTATACCGGCGCCACCCATGGCTCTATTAAGGAATTTTTCCACTGGCTTCTGACCTCTCCATACAACAGCTTGGGTATCTCAACATCAATCCTGTGTCAACTATTATCTGCAATCCTTGCAGTATGGTGTTTGACATCTTGCTTTGTAACAAATTCCCCATTTTTCCATAAATTTAATTGGCTTTTACCTTCGTTTTTATCCAACCAATTGGTAGAAAATCTTAATAATGTCATCATTGTAGATCAGATTGATAAAATTGTTCCTCCTTGTAAGCGAAGTTTCCTCATCTCTATGATAAACTAGAGGCAGCGTTTGTCCCAATATGGTCAATATAATATCCTCAAAGTTACAATTAACTCCATATTTCCTTAGAAACTTAGTCCCAATTAGAATGTCATAGTTTTGTTTGGCCAAAACTATAGCTGGGGCTGATACCACCAGAGATCCAAATTGGAGTGGTAATGTGGTATAAGCTCCACAGGAGATGTCATACTCAGCCTGGTGGTTCCATATTCCTTCTTATGTTCCAGACTGGCCGAGATTCTCATTTTCTTCACCAGCTTAGTTGAGACAATATTAATCGGCGCCCTTATATCAATAATCACCCACACCCATACAGGATTTACTAGTAAATAAATATACATACTCTCAGAGTATTGCATTTGGTATTTACTGAGTGTAAAGCAGCGTTATTCACTAAATCAAGGGTGTGAATTATTTGCGCTAACAGTTCAGGAGATGATCTCTTGATTACACTTAGGGGGATTGACAGATTTTCCTCATCTAATTTGACCCCAGCCAGATCATCCAGATTCTAAGAAGATTATATCTTGTCCACTAGTTAGCGCGCATATGGGTATTGACCTTCGTGATTATTTTCAAGGTGAATCCCCTTTGCTCTGGCTCTTGTTAAGGCATTGACGTCTAAGTTGACTACTTGGTAGAGCTGGTCCTGTGCATCATTGTTGATGAACAAATCACTGATGTTAATGACTTTATCTATGATATTGGGATGAACAGGTTTTACCGTAGCTCTAGACTGTTCCCTGTCTAGGCCTTGGGCCCTTTTCCCGATTCCTGAGCGGGTTTGGCCTCCTTTGCCTAGAACACATAGGTTTGCTCCTTAGACTTCTTACTGAAGCACTAGGCAGCAAAGTGGCCCTTCCCTCCGAACTGGTGACAGCACTTGTTACTCTTGTCTATCCACTTGAACCCCTCAGGTTTGTTTCCCAGCACTGTTAAATAAGTTGATTCCTTAGCAAATTTGGTCACTTTGTTAGGATTCAAATTTATAACTGGGCTAAGCTTTAAGCTTTGATTAGGGGCATCAGATGTGGCTCCTAGCATCTTTAAGTGAGCACCATTTGTAATTTTGTTTTATTGGTGGCTATCGTGGAAGACATCATTTGATGTAAATCATGATAAGGTGAGGGGCTGTTTTAACATGATACACATGTCAAAATTGTCCAAGATTTTCACTTGGACCAAAATCTATAATTTATGGTAGAATCAGTTGACAAATTTTTGCTAAGGTCTCATCTTTCAGGAATTGGATTCCCATAAATTCTTGCTTGCATTTTGACATGCGCGTGGGGATTCCAAAATCCTTCATTATTGCAGCCTTGCCTCCAAATAAGACCAGCTGTCTCCCTCTAGAGGAGGTAAGACCAAGTTTTGACAGTCTATATCCAAACAGTTCATGATCGTCAAAGCAAATTTCTACTGCCATATCCAAACATAGTCATGTCAAACAGATGGAAGAACACAGGAGCGTTGTCCCGTTGAAAAGTAGGTAATTTAGGCGTGGCTTTAAATTCCTTAATTTTTTCTAGCCGCAACTCTCAGCTCAGCTACCTGACTGACTTGAGGAGTAATCTCAGGGTTATCTCCAAAATTAGTAGCAATGCTGTTGGCATATTCTAGGAGTTGATAACTTCCCAACTGGAGTTCTAGGGGTATTTTCTTTAACGTTAGTCGTCATATAAGGTTTGCATTCACATCTCTGATTCTTAAGCTTGTTGACTTGTTTCAATAATCTTTTCATGTCTGAGCTGAGTGAATTCAAACAAACACAACCCGCTTTACATTTCATCTTCAAGAATAAAACTTTTTTGACCAAATCTCATTCTTTTATGTTTGATGACATTACTTTCCTGAGTAACTCATTTCTAAAGTTGGAAACTTCTTTTACTCCTTACTCGATCTTAGTGAACCTCTCCTCTAAGGCAGCAAGATCTCTATGATTGGCTGTATAAAAGGCGTTCTTGTTGACGGTTGCCAATTCCATCCATGACTTTCTTAATTCTCCTTTATATGACATCGTAGATTGGTTTAAATTACCAAACTACATCCTGTAGTGATCACCAAAATAAAAACTGTTCTGGATGATAGTTCCCCGCTTTTAATTGCACAGGTTTTGTATGTGCACAATTTGTGTTGCTTGATAGATGTATATGAGCAATAATAGTATGACAACTATTATCCGTGGTAAATAAATAAACCAGATGTGGTCCAACGCTAAACCTGTAGTAAACCACGAAATACTGATTTTACAATTTTGGAATTCTTCTCTAATATAGTTAAACTTAATCCACTCCCAGATCCAGAGGTTCCAGCCTTAGTTCCCGTCATGCTGAGTCAGCAGAGATCCACGTCAAAGGTCTGCTTCTCTTCTAAGGATATCTGAACCTTACTTTTTATACACACAAAAGAGTCCACAATTATTGTACTACAGAAATAATTTCTGAAGATAAATAAAATTTATTAATGCTACTTGCAATTGTGTTAATCTTGATGGATCTGTTTTATTAAAAAGAACTTAAGAATTTATAGGGGGAATTTGGAGCTCAACTCCTCAGTTCACCTCAGCCATGAAAGGGCAGAGGTTGCCAATGAATTTCTCTATAGAGTGTCTACCAGCGATGGTCTTCTGCATTGGGTTAGGGATTCCTCCGTTTAACATACCAGAGGCCTGAAAATGGAAAGAGCCAAAACATGTCCCTAATGTTCCTGCTCAATCAAAGCAAATTGACCAAATTTTGCTAGTGACTTGCTTAAGTAATGGGAATCTTTACAATTATAGAAGATTATGAACCAACTGATTGATTCGCTAGTTCAGGTGGCATTACTCACCTCACAAATGCTGATTAAATTTTCAATTAGTTTGTGATAAAACCTGACTGATCCCAAATTGGAACACCTTATAGTTAATCAGCGATCAACTATCAGATGACCTAATTTTTTAGCAACTATGTCCAATGATATTTTAAGCATTTGCACAGATCAATCCCCAATAGATACAAACCTGGAAAATTACCCAAAATCCCCCAAACAAAAAAAACCAAAAATTTGCGTCAACCAATATTCAATTCACTTGCTATAGGGAAATATCCCCTAGTGATCCAGCAGATAACCTAGGAAGCTTGAAAGGTGGGCAAAAACCAACAACAGTCATCGCTTCCATGCCAACTTCTTGGCAAATTCTGCCTACTCACCATGATACTAAGTGTAGGTTGGTGGTGCCAGCAGTTGATGACCATTAACCTTAAACAGAACATCTTCACCTTCACATCCCTCTTTCTTTGGGTTAGATTCCTCTTCTACAAACCTTAGTGGAAGGAAACTCAGTAGTGGACACAATGGAGTATTCCACCTCTGAAGCAATGGCCAAACTGCAAATGAACCCTGAATATTTAAGCCCTATAAAGAGTTATCCGATGGAAATCAGGGCCAACCATCTCTACCCTACTCTGAATTTGATCTAGACGTCCGCTTGATGGTGGACTTCGTTAAGCTCAATTTCCCACTCTACACCTACAACTAGCTGAGGATTAAGCCCTCCAATCATAGAAAAATGAAATGCTAGCTTTGGGATGGTTAATTATGAAACCATCGCGGGTACTGTCTCCAGTGGCGTTTGCCTAAGAAAAACAGATATTACCCTGTGGCCATGCATAGAATTTGGCACCTAAACAAAGTTACCATTCCCAACTCTAACACATTACTATGGGCCGCAATATTACATGCAATCAGATAATCCAAGATTTCTTGAAGCTGGACCTGGTGAATGTGTTCTATCAATTTCAAGAGAAAGAAGGGCAAGAATGACTGACAGCGATAAAAACATACCTGGGCTTCTTTAGCTCATGGTCATGCTATTCAGCCTCAAAAACGATCATATGATATTCCAAAGGGTTATCATCTACGTTCTAGGGGACCTATGCTTCATTTGCGCCATACATACATTGAAAACACTTTGGTTTACTCCCCCACACCAAAACAACGTGAAAAGGTCCTTGTAACATTGGCCGCCACATTACAGAGAGTGAGTCTGCACGCAATGACCTCATAATGTGAATTTTAAGAAAGAAAGTCAAATTCCTATAGAATCTCATACACAAATATGAACACTCCATTGCCCCTCAAAAACTATTGCCAAAAAAATCGTGGTCAACCCCCACCACTCAAAGGCTCTCAGCAGTTTCCTAGGTTTGGTCACGTTTATGAAAAATTCTATCTAGCATGCTTGGAACTGGACGCCCCCTTCATCCCCTAACAGAAAAACATGTCATTCATCTAGACAGAAAAACTGGTGGGTAATAAAATGCCATTAAAAAGGGTTTATTACTATACCTGTTTTGCGCAATGCCAATGAAGAAAAACCGTTCAAGGTAGCATGTGATGCCTCTGGAATGGCCATATGAACAGTTCTGATACAGGAGCATAATGGTCGCGAATACCTAGTAGTTTATTTTTCCGGGAAGCTCGCTGACGCCAAATACTTGTAAGCAATCTATGATAAGAAACTGGACATCATCAACTGGCCAATGATGCACTGGCAATACTTGTTGTAGGGAGAAAAATACACGATGACAGTGCAATTAGACCACAAGTCGCTGATATATTATTAAAGACTGCTGACACAAATGCACTAAGACGCCAGGACTCACCGTGACATCCTTAACTTTGATTTCAGTTACAATTTTTTTTGAGGGCTGACTCAAACTAATAAACATTCTGATAAGAACCTCATCTTCCGGACCTGATCCCACAGAACATAAAGAATTGGTAATAGTAATATTCTCAGAACAAGTCTGGTCAAACAGCTGAGGGAGAAAGTTGCCATTGACACTATCAAACCACCCTCAAAATCAAGAGCACGCCCATCAAGCCCACAATAAAACCAAACAACAACCCTGAAGCCCCCACCCAGACTAATACCCATGTAGCTACAACTGTCAATAATGAGGTCTCTCTCCTAGATTTAATACTAAGTGCTCAATTATAAACCCTGAAAGGACAAGCCCTGAAGGTAAGATAATGGAAGGAGAAGCCTTTTCAGATGGTACTCCCAAATTACAGGGTGATTTACTTCTGCAATCAAATATTGGCCCCTGAATTCTACACCCATGGGTCATAAGAAAACTATTATTTGTTGACCATGGGGAGCCCCAACAAAAATGCATCAACTTGATAAAATGGGGGCATGATTAGAACTTGCTAACAAAGGACATGCCTCTTGGGTGGAAAACTGCATCATCTGTGTGCAATTAAATCCAAGAATAACGAGTTGAAATGGACTCATACACCCACTCCAACAAGCGGCGAAACACTATACTATAGTATTAGTGGACTTCATCATTGGTTTTCCAACATCCTAGGGATTTGACACAATTATGGTAGTCTTATATTGGTATATGATTTTTCCTTATTTATCCCTGCTTGATGACACCAACAGCCGAGGACATAGCTCAGTTATTCATGCCCCACGTTTTGACTATGTTCAGAGTATTACAAGAAGTAAAAATTGACAGAGATCCTCACTTCACCTCAAAATTCTGGGCCGCCCTACGCGAGGTATTAAAGATTAAATAATGCCAGTCATTGGCATACCACCCCAAATTGACGGACAACAGAACAGACCAAACAGTCACTCAAACAGAACCTCCAATGCTACTCCACCGTTTCTTAAGACACCTGGGCGGCTGACCTTCCACTAGCCCATTTTTCATACAATAATTCTTTTTTTGCACTATCAAGGATGTTGCTGATGTATGCCGCCCTGGGTTATAACCCCGCCTTCACTATTGGCCCTTAGATAATCACAGACATTCCAGAGGTATACAGCTTTGTAATGCATATTTTGAAATAAATCAACAAATGCAGAAGCAGCTGACTAAAGTCTACATGCACACAAATAAACTCGCTGCCCAGAAGATCAGTGAAGTACTAAGCTACTAATTAGGCAACCATGTGATAGTGGACACAAAGAATCTCTAACTTAGGTTCTTGTAATAGATGCTGGCGTGTAAGAGAGCATGCCTGTTCCCCATCAATAAGGTTTTGGACAACATGTCTTTACATGTGGATCTTTATCCTCATTGTAAAATAAACACAGCTTTCTATTCTTCTGTGCTGCCCCCATTCAAAGGAAAAAGACTTGGCAGTGGTCAATCCAATACTGATAGAGGAAGCACTAGATTCATGGTGGAGGAGCTCCAAGATGTACGTAGAATCTAGTGCAAAATTCTATACATGGTGGCCTTGAAAGAGTATCAAGAATAAAAGAACAGCTGAATCCATGTTTGAAACTGCACCAATTGTCACGAATTGATTTTTGACTTCCACACAAAAACCCATCACATCTGCACCCTCCCCTCACAAGCCTAGGGCTGTTCAGCCATCAAACTCCTCTACCGCACAAAGCCTATGCATTGGTACAGGCCCTAGAAGGGGCGTAGACCCTGTCATTAAAGGTAAGAGTAATGCAAGGGTCCTTGTCGCGACCATTAGGTTGAACAAGGTTCTGCATCCTTTCTTATCACAGTAAGGGGAAGCCCCCCTGAGAAATACAACTGGAGAAAATAGATGACTTGGGGTACACCCTTGACAAGCAAGGGTGGGTGCCATCCCCCTAAACTGAGTCCATCCAAAACACAGACTGATGGTTATCACAACCTTTATTATCACCAAATCCACCGAGGCATATTTGACCAAAACTGAGAAGTTATGTCACTAATCTGTGAGGAAATCAGTAGATCGCAATTAAATCCCTAAAAGGGGCAGAGTCAGCATAATCGAGTTGAAGAAATTGTCACAAATGTCCAAATTAATTGCCTCACAGATGCTACAATCATAAAAATTTTTCACAAATTAGACAACATCTAAGGAGATCAGAGTATTTAATTTGAAACACCAAAAATTGGTGATCTTCAGGTTGAAGTGCCAAAAGAGCCATCTGACATATAAATACTAAGGACTCCAGAGAACATCATACTATGCAATGCTCTGCGCAAGTTCTTGGCGTCCTTAAAAACACTTTTCTACCCAATTTTTATAGAAGTTCTTAAGACAGCTCAGTTCAAAAACCAGTATATAAGCCTTGCATTCTGCCTATGGTACAGAGCTGGGCTATTTTGCAAAATTAATTAATAAGGTGATAATTTCTCAAACCAGAAAGACTTTTGATTTGAATCAAATATTTAAAGTTTCTGCCCCTTTAACAAAACCGCCAAATTTATGGAGATCTAGCACTCATTGGGCTCCAGGATGGCAGTGGCCATTCCATAGTGTTCTCTGTGTTAACGTCCCTCAGCGTGGAGAATCAAGGACACACATAAGAGAGTTGTAACACCAACCACTTGACCAAGAGTAACCTCATGCTGATCCCTGCCCCACAATTAGCTCCTAAAGTTCCAATTCATTGGCGTACTAAAGACTTAATCATAGAAAATACCAAAGTATTTATGAAGATTATAGAAGATACTAGTGGATTTAAATTTCAAAGATATGGTGGCTGGACCCAATTATCAGATGAAAGACTAGGCCAACCCTGATTTTGAGCCTACCCTCATCCAAAAAGGCCAATGTAGTCGCCCAAACCAAACCAGACAGCTTTTCCCTTGGTGAAAAAAGCGTGAATGAGATTATTACACTTCTCAGCTTTGTGGTTTGAATGGGGCTGATCTTCATAGATATGTATTTAACTCAATCTTCCCACACAATCCTATTTACAAATTAAGAACATCGATGTAATGCATACTATAGAAGCTATAGTGATTATTGAAGCACCCTCAATGGAAACAAGTCTTTCATTAGCACATCAGATGTTTGACACAATGGAAGATTTGCTGAGTCTTGTTGTGGCCTATATAGATTATATACTAGTATTATCTCTTAACCATAAGTTTCACAATCCACTCACGGAAAGTTATTAAGCACCTAAGAGTGGTAAACATAATGTTACAAATGAGACAGTTAAACTTTTACAGTCAAACATTATCTAAATGGGCAACATTTTTTGAAAAGGGCAATATATTCATCCCAAATTAGAAAAATCATACAGGATAGGCCAACGTCAACCTCAGTGAAGAAGTTACATAGCTTCTAGGGACATGTACTTTATAAAGAAGATCACACCAGACCTGTCATATAGTTGCTCCACCTTTGTATAAGGCGATTGGTAGCAAGTCTACTCAGGTGTCTTCTTATTGGAGGACGATTTCCAGGCCGTTAAGTGTACCTTGCATTCTGCAACCATATTTCAACACATCACCCAAATAAAGAGTCATAGTGGCTAGCAACGCTTACAATCTTGCTTTAGCTGTTGCTTTGCTACAAGTAGGTACAGAAGAAATTGAGTTATCAATAAGGTTTTCTCATGAAAGATTACCCTTCCAGAGAAAACTATGATTTTTAAGAAAAGGAACTATTTAAACTAATATAAGTTTAATATTACTGACTGCAAGATTCAAACGGCTCATTTTAATCACTTTAAATTTATATTGACCATAGGACTTTACTTTACTACCGCTCACCGCATGTTCTTACCATGCATCAAACTGCTGGCATGTAACACATCCTCAGTGTAAGTTCACCTGTAAGTTCAAGAAAGGTAAGGGGAGTGGATCAGTTTATTAATTAAATCAGAATACAGCTTCATAACCCTACCCAAAGAAGGAGAAGATCCATAAAACCAAACTAGTGATTTCCTCAGACCAAATTTTAACAAACCATCTCATTTTGCGCTACAGTTCTCAATTATTTATAAAATCTGAGGAGTACTTATGTTAAAACGGGTTTTCTTTTCCAAACCACTGTTCTTGGAATAAAAGAATATCCTAGAAACTTGAGAGTTAACCCACAAAGAGCTTGCTTTGGTTACAATGCGATGAATGATATTGTACTGTTACAGGGATACTTATGGGTCTCCTCTGGATATCTTCTCATAAAGATAATCAAGGAGCGCCATGATAGTATAATTTTGGAACATTCTGGTCAAGGAGAAAACCTGGGGCTTATCAAACGAACATATAGTTGAAAGGTATTTTTAAAAGGTGGCTTGGTGCACTACGGAGTGCTAGGTGTCATATGATGAAGCCAATCTTCTACCCTTTCTGGTTTTCTGGTTTTACTCTAAAAAAGAAGGGTCTGAACTTCCTTTTGGTCAATTTAATGTGGAACTCCCTGTCAGGCCACAGGGGAGCAACTCCAACATGTGCACATAATTAATCAGGGCCCCAAAGCCCCCAGTGAGTTAATAGTCCTTAAAAGTCTTAGGTATGGTAAAAAGGTCAAGAAATTGCAAAAGATGGTATTTTATTGAAATGATCCTTGAGATATTTTAGAGCCTCAATGTATCAGGAATGGGTGGATTTGGAATGAAAAGTCTCAGTATCAATTGCCGTGAAAAAAATTACATAATACAATGGGAAGTGGGATCATACTTGTCATTAGTCACCAGTGATCCCAAATAGATGAATTGATTGGGTCATTGTCAAATGGTAATTCCCACGGCCCAATTGATGTTTTGACATCCTCAGCATTGGTCACCGATGTCAAATATAATTTTTTATATTTTTATATTGGGGGCTGATCCCCAATACTTCAGATCAGGCTCAAGCTAAGTTAATGGGGAGCCCAATCTGTTATCCGCCCATAGGCAGGTTGCAACCCCTAGTCAAGGGCTTTCCTCAATAAAGGCAGAATCCTGACACTCCCTTTCTCAGATGGTATGATTCAATGCTGGTAATTGGGGATTAGTTTTTTCATATTTGAATACTTTATCTCATACCACACAATGATGACTGATGCCCAACTAACAAAATTTAATGTCTTACATATCTTCTCAACCATGGTGTTCCAAAGACATAATCAGATATTGTGGGCCACATTTTACTTCTTAGTTCTGTAATGAGATTTGGTAAACTCTTCATTTTTCCTCTGACAATTAAATATTTATTTACCCAAATCATATTAGGAGACCAAACTGTAAAGCAAACCTAAAAACATTTTCCTGCAGTTTCATACTACTTCCAACTACTCTGATTGGATTTCACCTACCATTTTCTTAATTCAGCTTTAATGATGCCTAAAACTCCTTAATCTGGTTGTTCCTCATTTTTTCCAACTATGTCCCTAATCCTCTTTTTAAAATACAGCCCAGTTGTGGGTCTAAGGCAAAAAAATATGATGACTTTGTAAGATCATTAAGAAATTACACCAGTAAGCTATATTTAATTTGGAGGACGTCATCAGAACTTATAAGTAAAATGAAGAAATGTTAAGATCTAAGTAGACCCATAATATGCACGGCGACCTCGTGATGTATATGATAAGAATATTCAAATAAAGCAGCTATGTCAGAAGCTTTGACCCAAGCGGATAGGAACATATTAGTTATTGAAAAGGCGGACCACTCCACCTATCAGTTGGACTTGCCTCCAAAATCTCGCATCTTTTCCCTCTTCTATGAGAGCAAGTTGACCTTATTTGAGGGTCGCTTAATGAGAACACTGTCTTCATAAGTAGGGAACTACTAAAGTAAAAGTTGAGTAAATTGTTACATCAGGGCGAGTAAGAACACTTCTTCTGTACATCGTCAAATGGAAGTTCTTTGACACTGATGAGAACATCTGTAATTGACCTAGAATTGTACCCATGCTCTGGACCTGATAAATACTTTTAAAAAACTTTTCCAGAGGCTGCTGTACTTAAGTTAACCCAGGAATTTCTGCCATGAATTTGCCCATAGAAAATAATAACTTCTCCCTCGCTAATGCCTCTAGAAGGTAAGTGTTGCTTTAAAAGACTGGTGTGTATTGTAATGAATACTGACATAAATGATGTGGTGAACAGAGAAAAAAGGAAGTCAATGCCAAAGTTAAGCTAACCAAAATTGGCCCAGATCCCCAACTTGCAGCAAACCATCGACCCACATATGCTATGGCCAAATTTGCCAAGAAAGTGTCCAAGATTTGTTAAAGCATGTTTTTTACCTCACCAAGCTCTTCATCCCGGTTTTCTTCATATATGACAAATAAAGATGGGATTATTAAGTTGATGTATATAAATCTTGATAATAAAATTTCTAATAAAATAATAAAGCTGGAAGAATTTGCCTAATTTTCAACTTGAAGATAAACTTAGACAAAAACATTTTATCCATAATGACAATATAAGTCGCGTTATAAATTTCACTTACTAAAAAATCAGCATCATCACAGCTAATGTAGCATTAAAAATATGGCCTTATCCTTAATAACGTTATTAGCCCAAAGATAGATAGGGCCCTATCCCCTATAAACTGTCTGATCACCTTAAATACTGATCACCTCCAACGGTAATCATTTTCTCTTTAAAATTTTAGTAATAAAGCCATTAAATAAATATAAAATAAGTGTTTCTACGATTCCTGGTTCTATATAGACTACTGACTCTAGAATAGAGTTATTCAGCTTTGTCTTTACGTTCAACTTTTACTAGTTATCATTCATATGTTAGCTTAATCCAAAAACAATGCCTTCTTTTTTATCTTAGAATAATCACTATTCACCTAGTATGCGATTTTCCAGCTTACCATAAATATGAGATAGCTAAAGAGGCTCTTCTGAAAAAAACGTTACATACATCTATGACCCATTGACTGAATATTTTGATATGCGCTTTTTTCCTTAGGTTTTCTCATTAAAGGCCGATAAGCTCATAAATGCCAACTGTATTTAAACTACTGAAAAAGCAAGCAGCTACTTTCTTCATTGAGTTGTCTTTGCTTGCTCAATTGGGAAAAAACTGTAACTGCCACATCATCACCAGATTGATTTCTATTTAAGCCACCTACCCACGTCAGTAATCATTGCTAATTCTCTGAAGCCTAATCTATCATTATCTAGCTTTAAAGATAAGACCTTTATTGTTATAAACATCTTTATTTATATTATACTGCTCATTTGGACTTTGATATGATTCCTTATGTGTTCTAATAATGTTCTTCTCGCCCCAACGCCGTATGGAGTGTTGTTGAGCCTAAGACCACCTCCCCTTGTATGTAGCCGCTGTTAAATCAGAGATTGAGTGACGCACCCTTTGTTGACGTCCTCAACAAGACCAATTAGTTCCTCCCTACCTTACCAAAACCTCACACAGTCCCAGTCCATTCCTCTGCTGATAGTTTTCCTTTATACATTAACTAATTTATGTAAGCGCATTTTTTACAACAAAATTATAAAGAACTGTCATAAAGTCATAAATTGACTGGCCCCATTGTTCTCATATTGCTTATTCCAGCATTCACCATCCAAGATGACTTCCCCAAATGCTTTTAAAAACACGTTATGTAAGTTATGCCCTCATTGTGCTTTATGGGCCCCAACATATGACAAACTCTTTGTTTTTAGACAATCTATCAAAACAGAGCTTTAAACTGAGTTTCATGAAGTTTGAGTTGAATATCAAATTCTTATTAAGCATTCAATCTTTTAATTTGAAACAATTACATCATTGTTTCATTGTCAAGTAAAAAAAGTAAACATTTATATTGTCTGCTAAAAAAGCAATACACTTTAGGAATTTAAGCCCACCGCCCTCCTTCCAGGGGGTTCTAGCCTGTTCTTATTTTCATGTGCCACCCTAATTTTTTATAGTTTAATTTCTAATTTCTTAATGTTAAGTTTCATTCTTCGCCATCACCTTTATGCTCTTGACCTAAACCACTATATGCCTCTATTCTTTCAACAGAGTGGCTCTTGCCAACAACTAATGACCTGATGGTTTTTTATTAAAGAACAAAAAACTAGGCATTAAACAAATTGTAACTGGTTTTTGGAAAGCTTAGACTTTAAATAATCTAGCACAATGTTTTTTGTTAGGCTTCAACCACTTTGTCTTGGAGCCTTAAGAGATAAGTATTGTAAGCAAATACTTACTGTCTTAGTTTTTAGTAAATAAATCTAAATGGCAAGACTAAAATTATTAGAAACAATAATGATAATAAACTATGTATAAACAAAAAATCTAGAAGAAAATCTTTATTAATTAAGAAGAACAAGGAAGACATTTACAAAACTTATTAAGCATTAGTTTTTGAGTATACTAGAATGAAAATTTGCTTAAAAGAGGTTAGGTAGAGGAAATGAAAAAGACCAATGTATGCAAACATTCCAGTATATCCAACCTTTTTATAAGATGAAACATTGCCCTTATGGCTAGATTAAGATGTATCATATGAACTCTTATCCCAATAAGATAACGATTTACCAAATAGTATGTTTTTTATTTCTAGTGGTGTAATAAAATTTAGTGTATTCAAGATCAATTTCCATATAAAGTCTAGTTATAAAAATTAGTTGGTCTAATTACTTGTGAAGCAAATCTCCTAGATCTATTGAACCTAAGAAACTGAAATAACAAAAGGGATACTATAGCTTCTCTTTTTTTACTATTGGGTACCAACTGAGAGGAGGATGTCCACGCGTTTTTATCTTTGGTGGTGTGTCAAATAGCACTGTACAGAAAAGTACTAGTATGGCAACACGCAGCAAGACTAAGTAGCAATATTGTATGGGGAAGGGGGTTGGGTGTTTCTCATATGCCTCAGACCTGAGGAATACTTGAGAGTGGATAAAATGGGAATAGGGGAGTTGGCAGAATGGTTCAAAAAAAGTGGTGAAAGTTAATTGAATTTCATTGATGGGGCATTTAGCGTGCATTGCTTAAAATGTATTGGGCCAGATGAAACTCAGCATACGTGATAAGTTATGCCATAAAGAAATTTTCAAGGTTTTGTTGGTTTGAGGGTAGTGGAAGTTATATAAACGCCAGCTTGATAGCATCTCACATGCTTGGGATGTGGCAAATGCAAGCTCTTTGATCTCATCATGGGCATATATTGGGGAAGTAAATTGGGAAATTAGGGAAGGGAATTCCCTTGACTTTAGGCTCCATGCCCTCATGGAAGGCTTGGCAAAAGGAAATGTTGGTGGGGGAAGCAGCCGTTTCAATGGCAAGCTGGTAATGAGATTTTTATCTTGGAAAACTTTTTAGCGTGATAGCAGTGCTGACGCTCATTTTTAGGAGGCTTGAAAATTATTCATAGCAATTTTGGGGTTGATAACATATGATTCACCGGTATCTTTGGCAACCCATTTGAGTGAATTAAGTGGTAAATATTAGTAAACGCTGACCAGCAATGGAATATGATTGGATAAGGTAAGAGTAACTGCCGTTGGACTACCAACCAATGTTGTTTGACAGGGTCCTAATCAGCAATCTGAGGAATATTGAACCTAATTTAAAACCCCACCTGTTTGGTGGTGGGGCCTACACTGGTAGGAGGAGAGGTGGCAAGGGAGGTGCACCTGTACTTTTAGTGGTCAAAGCTGAATCACAAATTGAAGAGGGTTCAGTCATTCTCTCATGGGCTCAGGATGGGTTTTTGGAGGCAGAACATATCACATTTCAGAGGGAAATCGCATAATGGATGTCCTGGTGGAAGGGGTGGATCATCACAAAGTTGTGATGCCCTGCAAGTTAGCTGACCCATTAGGTTCAACAAACTGGAGGATGGGATTGGCGTTTTAAGCAAATATTTTTTCATGAGCTCCTGGCATAGTTACTAAGGGAAAGAGGTGGCCTGGCAGGTCAGTAAACTGGACCATCAGAATGTCAACCAATGGTAACCAAGTACAGGTGGTGGGCATGGGAGTACTTTTGTAAGCATGTGGCATTGTTGCAGTGACCATAGCCTAGGCTTCATCAAAGAGAATCCCAGAACTAAGCATCCTTGAAGAAACAGAAATCAATAGTATGTGGGTTTAACAGCAACTGTGCCACCTTGATGAAAGTTTCATTTACATAGGTGAAGATACCCCTATTTCCTGAAGACAAAACGCAGGTTTCTCTGGGGAGGAGCATGGTGCTTTAAAGCACCGCCAGGTAGCGCATAGGTGTGGAGAAAGGTCTTGAAACGGAGAAAAACATCTGTAGGAGGTGGGTCTAGCAGAGCTTACCTGGGTGCGCTTTTACAGCCGCCTAAAATTTCCAGAAGGCGGCTCACCACCACCACACATGGGACAGCAGGCGTCATATTTGACAACATATAAGGCTTGAGTCAGTGCAACGGCAAAAGTTTTCAAATTCAACTAAAATTACTTAACAATTTAGATATTATCAGTAAAGTGTTCAAAGTGAAAAAAAACTTTTACTATAGCTTCTTTTGGCCTCTAAAAGAGTCATCTTTTTAGTACTAGTGGGGCACAACTCATAAAGGGGAGCGTCTAGGGATATATGATTACAAATGATAAACCAGAACCAAGGAAAAAACTTCCAACATCGTGCCATGGTGGTAAGCATAGTGGGCACATTATATGGTGAGTTACTGTCAAAGATAACTTTTGTCAGGTGCTAATTATTTAAAATAATTGTGAGGGTGGACAAAATGGGGGTAGGGGCGTCAGAGGAATGAGGAAGAAGATAAGAAATGGTAAATTTGATTCTTTAGGATGCACACGGTGTGCAGCGCCACAACGTACTGTATTAAGTAATTTTAGCGCATATAAGAAGATTTGGGATTCAGGCAAAAGTGATAGTAGCCTGATAAGCCATAGGATAGTCTGGGTTGAAGGATGATGAGCTTGCCACATCAATGCATGAGTGACCCAATGAGAACAAAAGGTCATCAATTTCATACTAAGTATTTTCTAGAAGTTGCAGGAAACTATGGTAGGTGAGAACCCCCTACTCAATGGCTCCATAGCCAGGTGGGGGGCTGACAAAAAAGGGTATTGGTAGAGACATTTGACGCTTTGATAAAAAACTAGATGGTAGTATTTTGTGCTCAGGGAAGCGATTTTTTGTATGAAATCAGCTTTAGAGGAGTTTGGTCGGGCTGCACTTTTTTAAGTTATACCAGATAAAATTAGGATACAAGTTATAAGATTGATCCTAATCAGAACCATTTGATTTACTCAAATTAGTTAAAGACAGTCATCATGAGGCTAGAAAAGGGCAACCGTTTGATGGGATTGGAAGAAGTTGGCTTAGAAACAATTGAAGAAAATTACTAGATACTGAGCTATAGATCGCTTTGGAATAATGTAGGTGACTGGTTCATATTGGATGGAGTGAGAGGAGTGCTCCCGTTGTGCTCAATCGATGGTGGGGAAGAATGAACCCACAAAAAAATTCTTCCAGGACGGCATTAGTGCAATAACTGGAGGGAAGATAGGAGAAGGCAGCTGCAGTGGCAAGGAAAGGGTAGTTATATTATGAGTGGACTAAGCTAAACACAAGGGCAGATTATGCATCCATTCACCATTGTGGCAAGAATGTATAGTAGGGAGAGGAGCATATCACATTGCAAAACGTAATTACGTTATAATTACCATGGCGGAATGGATGGATCATCACAAAAAATCAAGGCCCTACGAGGTGACTGGCCTTATTATTGACCAAAATATGTAGCCCAGAGTGTCACCAGAAGCGGTCAAAACCTCCATGAGCATGTAGTTGAGCTTCTCAGGGGAGAGAATATTATGATTTAGGCAAACTGAACCACTGAAGTGGCTTAAGTCAGGACTGAGTAAAAGTGTCAGGAATGAGTGAAATCTTGTACACAAGCGGCATGATTGGTGCAACCATGGCGCAGGCCTCACAAGAGAAACTAAGGTTAAAGTCTCTTTTTAAAAGGCGAAATTCTATAAAACTGGCAGTTTAAAACATCTCCTGCGCCATTTCCTTATGGCTGCATACTCGTAGGGGAAGAAATTCCCATACTTAACCTAAGTCTAAGTGCAGATTGCTCTAGGGGGAGAACCAGGGGGCTTTGAAGCACCACCTGGGAGTGCATGAGTTGGTGGGCTAAGTCCTGAGGGGGATAAATAGACCAATGATGGGGGCAAGTAAAGCCATCCTAGGCACACTTTAGCAGCGGCTATAATACCAGGAGGCGGAGCATCACCACCCAAACAGTGGCATTAGGCTTCAAACTCATTGAAATTGTAGCTCAACTTGGAGTGACAGAAAAGATTGTCGTTAAATTAATTAAAATCTTTTTTGAAGTAATTAAACATGGGAAAGAATGACACCCTTAATCTAAACATCATATTTGATCCTAAATTGTTATAGTTCTAAAAATTCTATCTGTTTTTTTAAAATTAATAGCATAAAAACTAAACTCTGAATTGATCTATAAAGTGATCAAAGAAAAAATAAACAAAGGGTTTATTAATGAGACTATTACCATCTATCATAACTTGTGTCAGCCCTTTGTGCACCGTCGCATATTCTACACTGCACCTTTATATATTCACATTACTTCAATAAGTTTGGTGGAGAGGTAACGCTATGATAAATACTACATTTTGGCGCATCTCTAAAATTGTACAAGTAAGCATAGAAACATAAGCATAACAACATAGTTTCTAATAACACTTCGCTCAAATAAATTTTTCGAAGTTTATATATAGATGAAAACAATGCCATTGATCTATTAAAACAAGTGGATTAACTAAAGGTAAAGTCTAATAACAATGAGATAAAAAGGAATATTAAAACATTTGCAAATTTATAATCCACAAATTTTCTCTCTCGTTGCAATCACTTTTGCAACCCATTCAATTCAAGTCTGAATCTAGTTTGATAATCTCATAGAGGAGTTAGTCTGCGCCCATGTCAGGGAGCAGTTGGGCAAGTAAGGCAAGAGGAGCAGGTGGGAGGCCCGCGGCCTCAAACGTTTGAAAACGCCCCTGAGAAACCAGCGTAATAGAAATTTTTTTAAAAAACTGGTGGTCACTATATCCCCAGAAATCCTCGCTTGGCAAGCACGATGCAACCAGTACATTAATACACCGCACTCCCAGCCACTTTTGCTGGTGGAATATAGAGTCCGCATGTTTCTAAACATCCAACAAACAGCTTTGTGGGAGAAATTTTGTGGGGATGTGCACATATTTTTCCTGACCGTAGTGTACATCACACCTCACTCCATGTCATGCAGTTGGCTGGACCTAGGTTTCAAAAACAAAGAGGCAGCATATGAGGCTGCTGTGGTGCGTGTAGTGATCAACCTCCCCAAAGGGCAATGGGCCATCAAAACAAAACGCACTAGATGGACAAAATCCAACCAAATTTTCCTCACATTCGACTTTTTGCCTACTACAGTAAAACGTGACATTTTGGAGCAACACCTGAAAGATGGTCTCGCCATCTATGGCAAAATATATTCTTTCAAAATGAAACGCTTTATGCTGATGCCACACCTGTGCACTGGCAAAGCCATCGCAGTTCTGACCCCAACTGAGGAGATCATGAAGGACCTAACCCAGATCCCGCACTCCACTTTTATTAATATTGAAGGGCATACCACCCACCCTTTCCAAGTAACCGTGGACAGCGCGTCCCCCATCTGCACCCACTGTGATGCGTTCAGCCATAAGGCACATGCATGCCCCACCAAGGAGGGCGTCACATTCCAAGAGCACCCCTCAGCGGCCATGGCCAGCGGAGAGGCGCACTACAAACCAACCGTAAGCACCAAAGAGGCTTTCCCATGGGGATCACAAGGTTGCTACCTACTGGTAAAGCCTATTTCCCCGCAAGAGCAGAAGAAGGCCAAGCAGGCCCATAGGGCTGCAGCCAAGGAAGTGGTCAAAGTCACCACCGCTATCCAACACTCCCAACACCAGGAGGACATTGAAACCTTTGTGGTGGAAGAAAATCGGGAATCCATCAACCAATCAGATTGGGAAGCCCATGCTGATTGGGCCACTCAATCTGAGGATCTGATGGGGGACTCGAGCTCACCCAATCATTGCACCCAAGCTCCAGTTGAAACTGACTTGGGGCCCATCCCAACTGAAATTTTTTTTGACCCATTCAACGGTGCACTGAACTCATCTGCACCGCAAAAAATTCGTCCGATGTCAGGGAAACAAAAAGTGAAGGCAAAAGCCAACATGAACCTTTCTGCTAAAATTAACAAAACCATCGATAGTGTTGCTGCAAACACCCATGCTGCCATGAAGGCCCATAAGGATCTAGAGGAGGCTAGTGGGCCTGGGTGCCCACCCCCTCGCACCTAAGGTGCAATGGGGGAAACCTTCACTTTAGGGATGTTGAATATCGCCGGACTCAAGGCCTCACCATCTGAGGCTAGTAAACTGAGTTTTTTAAAACAAAAATATACCTGTGGATATCCTGGCCATCCAGGAGTCCCACTGTCTGTGAGGTTCCAAGGAGGCTTGGAAAACAATGCTCCTCCCATCTCTATCCTTTTGGTCAGAGCACTGTGGAATGCTAATTCAGAAAAATAATTCTTTCAAATTTTCCATCAGAAACCTTCTTCAATGGCTGAGTCCTCATTGTCACTTTCTCTTGGACTGACATGGTACACGCTATCATCAACATCTATGCCCCAAATGGTGCATGAGAGCATCGAAATTTTTCTCATCAGTCAAATCCCTCTTACTACCACCAGACCCTTTTATAGTTGGCGACATGAACTGTTGGCTAAACACTCTGACGGACTAGTGGCTTTCCTCCTCCCACGCCCCCCAGGGCCATGTTGAACTTCGCGTTCTAAAGGCCACCTTTGGGTTAATGGATGCGCTGCCGTGGCAAGCCCCACTGCTCGAGAACATGATGCACCCCCACGTCCACAATGGTCAATTAAGGTCCATGTCCCGCATCAACCTTATCCCTATACTGGCAAAATTCCAACCCCACATATCCCACTTTAAAACAACAAAAATGGAATTCTCCGACCATCAACTGGTCTCAATAACCTACCACCTACCTGTCACAGCTGCTAAGGCCCCACATTGGTGAAAATCCTCCCCCCCAAGATTGCGTTGCCAGGATTTTCCATGTGGGTGGAATAAGCAACTTTGGCAAAAGAGTTTGTTGCACCATTTTGCATGGACCCCATTTCCACATGGGCAACTTTCAAAGAAGATACCATCCGCCACTCTCGCCACCTCTCCTCCAGATGCTCACGAGCCACATCAGCTGTCATTTCGCGCACTCTGGCAGAGCTGGCACACCTGGAGTCCAACATCCCAGCTACAGGATACAGCTCTGCATGGGGCCGGAAGTGGGTGGAAGCAGCCACCCACCTCAACGCGCTCAAAAGGTAACACAAACATCAGGTTTGTGTTCAGTACAGGGCCAAATGCATCACAAAAGGTGACAAGTGCACCGCATATTTTTTTAAAAAAATTTTCGCACCACGCCAGAGCGTGGCCTACACACAGGTGCGAAGATTGGATGATTCCATTGCAGATACGCCAGCCAAAGTGGCAATCAAAACATAAAAGTTATACTCTGAGTTGTACCAATCTGATCTAATTCAGCCAGCTGAAGTGGCAGAATTTCTCAACTGAGCCCACATCTGCACCACTTTCCAATACCCGAAAATAATAAGTTTGATTACTCTGAACAAATTATGGATAGCCATTTGTGGTGCACCAAACTGAAAAACGCCCAGGCCCGGATGGCATTCCATATGAAATCTACAAAAAATACTTCAAATATATATCCCCACTACTGCTGGCCTCACTTAACCAGAGCCTTTTGGAAATGCGCCTCCTGCCAGGAGGACAAGAGGCCTTCACCATCACACTCTTCAAGAAAGGGGGCAAGCTACACTTGGCCAACTGGCGCCCCATTTCTTTATCTAACACAGATACAAAAATTTTAACAAAAATCATGGCTAACCGTTTAGGGATTTTAGCATCTGCCAACATCTCCCCAGAACAATTCGGTTTCATACCCAGAAGGTTAATTTGGGACAATTTTCACTCTGTGGCCAACGCGTGCCAGTCCACAGCCTCTGGGGCACTTGCATTCTTGGACTAACAGAAGGCCTATGATAGAGTAAACTGAGAATACCTCAGGGCCTGCCTCCATCAATTCTGCTTACCCCCTCACTTCATCAACTGGGTGATGCTGCTCACATAATCTGCAACAATGGCAGTACGTGGCCCTGGCTTCCTAACGGAAGTAGTCTGCCATAAAGGGGCTTGTGACAAGGGGACCCCCTTAGCCCACTCTTATACAACTTCAGCCTTGACCCATTACTTTGAAACGTGAATGCCCAAATCACCGGGGTCCATGTGCCAGGCCAAGCCCCAGTCAAGATGATGGCATTTGCAGACAACTGTGTGGTTGGGGTGTCTAATAATAAAGATGCACGTGCACTTGAAGCTCTCATCCAGGAGTATTCCTGGGTAAGTAACACTGCACTGAACACCTCCAAAACCGAAATAATCCTCCTTGGTTGGTATCATAACTGCTGGGCCCCTGAAACCAGCGCCCAGCCCAGCCCATCTGCTCACACACGCGCTCGCCCTCCCAGCTCACCCCACACCGCCCCACTGGTGCTCCCCTTTGTGCCACGCCCTACCATAGGGCTGGTCCGCCATCTGGGCGTGTGGGTGGAGGCAGGCAGATATGCATCAGCAGTAATGGAGAGTCATATTCTAGACAACGTGACGAAGCGCATCGCCTCCCTCAGAGCCCACCCTACTTCCCTTACTGGCAGGGTTGTTTTGGCCAACTCTATGCTCCTCTCCAAAGTCTGGTTTGGAGCCCACGCCATCCCCTTCTCCCCAAGCTTCTTCAAATCCTTGCATGCCCTGCTGCAAGGATGGCTATGGTCAGGCCGCCCTCCACCAGTACGGTTAGAGGTCATGTTTAGCCCTCATCAGCATGGTGGCATGGGCATGCTTGACTTCAGAGCCCATGCGGCCAAGATCTTGAGTACCTGGATTGCGGCTGTCACCGCTCCTACACTCCCACCCAACACTGGTCCCGCGCGGCCCGCTCCAACTTCTCCTGCGTCTTGGGCCTCAACAATCCATCGAACCTCCACGCCCTGATGAAATACCTGGCTTCACACCCATCGCCCACAGGTCCTCACAGTACCTAAAACTTACTATAAAAGAATCCTCCTCTTCATTAGGAGCGCTGAGTGAAGAGGTTGTATTAGCGGACATACAACCCAAAAAGGCCGCCCCTCACCTCTTTTCACACAAGAGGTACAGGGGCTACCCATCCATGATGGCGTGATCCCCACACGGCCCCATGTCTTATCCAGGGTGGACTACCTGGACATGATGGACATCCCTTACTCCATTGAGACCCAAAAAACTATCTGGAAATAAGCACACCATCCTCTGTTGCAGCCTCAAATCCATTCCCATGTGTGGCGCTGCCTGGGGTGGGTGTACCGTAAAGCTGAGCGCTATAACGCTTTACACTCATCCTGCGTCGTGTGTGGCCAGTATGGAACGCTGTTCCACCGCCTGGAGAAGTGTCCTACCTCCAAAGTGATATGGCGCGAAGTTCAACATCTGAGGGGCCAGGATCAAACACATCCTTTCAGTCTGCCAAGAGACATGTTTGCCCTATCAATGGCCTTCCCCCTCCCACCCTTCCACCCTCCCTCCGTGCTCTGGTGGTTGCAATAGCCATGTGGACTATCCACACGATTGTCTTGGACGCCATCACAGACTCCACCCCCACCCTCCCAGAAGCAGTCCACAGATTCCAGTCTCACTTGGTGGACCACTTTCAAGCGTGGATGTTTGGATACCTCCCACCATGCCGCCGACAGCTGGTCTCCTCATGGTTCCCTGTTTGGTTCATCAAATCAGGACCCTTCCTTCGCACATGTTCAATTGTGGCTACGGCCCCTTCACACGTTCCCTCCCCCTCCCCATAAGTGGCGTTATCACTGGCAACAAGAGATAGCATTGCTTCTCTGGGGTGCCTTCCCTGTTACTACATTTTGTCTCTTTTGGGTCAAATTTGGAAGTGTCCGTCCCATGGTCAGCCTTCCCCTCAATAAATTAAATTTTAAATTTATACTCCGCATATCACATAATTGAAGGCTCAGATTTGCCATTTATTATTTTGTGAAAACTTTACTAAGGTTAGCATTAACATAAAAATCTCTCTAAATTCAGTAGCCCTTGACATGGGTTCATCACATTATATTGATCTCTTCAAAGTCTACTTAATACTAAAAAGCATGCTCTTGATCTCTATGATTAAAAATATTACTGGAACATCACAATTAGTACACAAAAAATTTTAGCATATACTTTATTTATCATCAAAACTCCTTTTATGAGAAAAATGTAACATTTGACATTACGCTTATGGAATGTTAATCTAAAAGAAAATATATGGTTGATGATATGGCCATTTAAACTATTGAAAGGTTTGGTTTCTTAAATTATATAGCCTCTAGCTCTTAATAACATTACATAGAGTCTTACCCTATCTAGATTGTATACCCTGATTCCGCTTTACGCATAAGTATAACACTTCCAGATATATTTTTTTCTTTAGAATCAGATGATGCAGATACTAGAAACAATATTATATTAAAAGTCTATATCCTAGTTTTAAGTTATTTGAAAAATGAATAGTTGCCAAATCCTAATTTTTTTTCTAAATACCATCAACATAAATCTTCATCTCAGTATACATAATAGTTACCTAATTTTCTAACCCAGTTTACATTCTTTAGTTTATAAACAGTCTTTTTATAATAGTCAAGGTATGCTGACCATGGGGAAGACATTACTAATTTCTCAAAGAGATAGAAATAAAATCCCTACCATAAACAGATTAATTTTTCTCAAGAGAGCGTTACGAAAACAAAATAATACAAACTAAAAATATTTCACAGCGGGGAAATGCTTATCTGACCATAGTTGGAGGGAGAAAGGATTGAATCATCCTCAGCTGCGTTTTCATCTTCCCAGAGTAAGATACAAGCCAAGGTGGATGGCAAGGGTGTAAGGGCATCAGAAGTATGTAGCTTAATATTACCTAAGGGCAAAATATTAAAGATAGACATTCATAAATAAGTCCGCTAATAGAAAAGACAAGAGCTTCTTTGGCTTGGTGTTGGTGCTGGGGAGCAGTGGGAAAGTGGCAATATTGGTGCGGTAATTTTTGATTTTAAGTTCAGCGCTACAACTGCAACGTTCTAAATAGTTTCACTGACTTCCTTATAATTTCTATATGGTCGCTCTTATTAAGAAGGCAAAGCTAGATGGGATATTGAGGGAGGTATACTTCTGCATGAATCACCATGATTAGCGAAAGCTATTTGAATGATTAGAATTCAGGCGAGGAAGCCACTTCAACAGCAAATTGGTAGCCACTTTGAAATGTAGAGATGTTCATCTAGGGCATAGAAACAATGAGAAATTAGGTTTTATATTTGGAATATAAACTTTTGTTCAGGGTTAAGATCAGTTGTTTTATCAAACACCCAATTCAGAAATCTTAGCCAATATACCCAAAGGTTCTGGGTTAATTATATGGGGCATCAGAGTAAGATTGAGGTTTATGTGGCAAAAGAGAGGAAGCTTGGGAATAAATCATAACATAAATTGCTTCTTGATTGTCTATGAAACTTTCAGAACTAGGTTGAGGATGGTATTGATTGAATGATATGGGAACCGCTGAAGAACTGTCTTTGTATGAGATATAATTGTACCTCACGCAGAAGACATTGTGGGGTCAGCGGTGGGTTGGGCACAGGAGGAGATGAGCTCAAGCCATCGGAAGCTATAAGGGAAAGAGCTTTTTATTTTGAGTGCTCTAATTCAAAATAGGATGTTCAGATAATCCGCCCCCCTCTCACGCATCCCAGAATGAATAATTAGTGGAAGAGGGGATAATGGCATATGGGTATTGATAAGGAAACTTATTCCTATAAGGGAATTTTGTAGCATATGCATGAGGCCCAGCAAGATGTGTGGCCCCATTTGGGACCATAAACTGTAGGATTAGGCTTGAGCCATAAACTGCCAAACCTTCCATAAGCTTATTGTGAACCATTGGGGGAGTGGGTGGAAACCTAGAAAACTGAAACATCCTAGTGATGTCTGCTGAGAGCCAGGTGCATGAAGTGGGGATAGGTGAGCTCTGGAATATCAGGAAAATAGATTCTGCAGTTCTATAATCAACTTTGAATGTATTTGAATTTTATTTGAGGTAAGTTGATCAGGGGACGGACATTACTGATACAAAAACGACCAAAAACACAAACCAAACGCCCAAAATGAGTGGCGAGACATCAAAACAAAAAGGAATATTAACCTACCATGTGTAGCAGTTTTGAACCGCTTATCCCACCATGGCGGAGGGGGAGGGGGAGGAGGGATCAGATGGATTAAAGATTTCATCTTAACAAATGAAGAGGCGGATCAAAGCTGAGAGCAAAGGGGTTGGGGCATCTGCAGGATGTGGGTCAAGAAAAAATATAAAATTGTTAATTTATTTGGTAACAATCTGAGCCTGGAGCACAGCCTCCAGGAATTCGGCAACATGGTGTTCAGCTTGTATGCATGCATTAGGAAGCTAGAAATTTAGTGTTATTAGCTGGTGATGCGCATGGTGGGGGAAAATTATGCCAGTGCAACAACTTGCTTGAAAGCAGAGGTGGCAGTTTCCCTTAATCATTCAATTTCCACTTTTGCAACCTCAGGGAAATTGGCAGGGTCTTTTGATTATATGTAGCCCTTCATTAAATTGAGTGACAGACAGTGCCATGGCTTCATGGAGATGGCAGCTTTCAGGAGAGGCCACAGCGGCCTCAACAAGTTGATGGTCACTCAAGAATGGGGTAGCGGTGGGTTTGGGTACATATCTCCTGGGTGTAAATGGGGCATCGAAATCTGAAGGTAGATATGGTTCCAAATTAATTGGAAAGTCGGGAGGTGGGACAATTTCCCCAGATTCAGTTATTTCATCCAATAAATCTCAGGGATTTTGATTGAGCGTGATTTATTCAGAGGGACATGGTTTTGGTTTGGTAAGTTTTGGGGCATTAAATTGGTTGGATTGAATATGGGTCCAAACCTGCTCCTGATTGGGTATATTGTGAGAAATTAAGCTGGCTTGGGCTTTGGTTGCAAAGGTTTTGTTGATTTTTGAGCGTTCAGCTGGAGGGGGTGGGGGAAGCCAAAATCCCCACTCAAACGCTGTTTGTGCAGCCTCATGTGTGGGATTGGCATATTCCGCTTGTTTTAAATTGTAGCTACAGTTTTTTTGGAATGATCCAGCTCATGGCAGAGGGGGCAAATGGTGCGGCTGTTGTCAATATGAGCCCAAAAGAAGTGATCTGGTGCAGATGGGATATGGGCATGTGGTGGGATGTACTGGGCTATAGTTGGCTGGTGGTGAGTAATGGTGGCTATTGCATGTGGTGCCACTAACCGCTCAGCTCCGCTTGGGACTAGGAAGTGGAGGATGGGGTTTTTACCATATTTGGATAGCCCCATCATCAATTCTTCATAGAGTGTTTGAGGGGGAAGGTGCAAAGGAAGGTTTGCAAAGGTCACCACCATTGTGGTGTCACTGGGGAGGTGCATACGGGTTGTGGTAATAGGTGTGTTTTTATATATTAAGGGCGTAGTTGCTGCAGCAGCTGCGTCCTCTTTAGTGAGAAACCAATATCATAATAGCCCTTATAAGGGCAGAAGTCAATAAATCCCGCTGGTGAAAATGTGGACTTTGCCAGCTAAATTATCGCTTTGTCAGCATATGGGAAGAGACGCCTGTATCTGACTCAGAGGCAAAGGTGAATATTGGATTGGGATATGGCAAGTGGGTGGGAGCGGGTTGAGTGGACTCGTGCTAAGTGTAATAATAAGTCACTTGGAGGGACAAATCAGCCTGATACATTAGGTGGACCGGATGAGCAAGTTTGCACAAGCTTGCCTGCTGGGCGGAAAATTTTAGAAGGTGGAGCGCTGCTGCCCCACGCTGGGGCAGCAGGTTTTGGATCTGCTGACATAAATGGAAAACTGATATGGTGTAGGTGGCGATGGAAAACTAACGGATGTTTTTTTTAAATTCATTCAAGTGATGTCAAGTGTAAAGAAAGCTTCTTATCAACTTTGAATGTAAACACAAATCAAAAGACCTCTTATAGAGTCCTAAGTCAATAAATTCAGCAGGCTGTAATATTTCCTGTGCCATCTCAATATTTTGTTTGTCTAAATATGGGAAAAGTATATCATTTTTGACTTGAAGTCAAAATCACATTATGCTCTAGGTAAGCACCAGGAACTACGAGGCACTACTTGGTAACGTTCAATGTGAATATTGGGTTCCTTGGGTGAACAAAGTGACCTGAGAATTTTAGAAGACTAGATGACCCAGTTCAAAAAGCCTTTTCCCATTGCGAATAAAATTCTAGGAGGGGTTACATTATTGCCCTTTTTTAGTACTAGGTGGTCCCAACCTGATGGGGGTTCAATGAAGTTATTAAAATTACGCTTGAGATCCTAAGAGCTTGTGGAGGGGAAAGGAATGGGTAGATAGAGTTTGACATGAAGTTAGGGTAATCTGCCAGAGCTGAGCATCATACCACACGGATCTGCTAGCAGTTGGCGATGTGGCAGAAATTTCTTGGGCCATCTTGAAATGCACCCAAAAATGGATAAATATGTGGGTAATGACCACAGTTGAGATTTAAAGGCAGTGTGGAGGTATAAATTATAGATAGTCCATATAATTACGCTGAACGTCAGGGTGTAGAGGGATTCGTGGTAATATGGGTGTTAGAAGTCCATTCAATTTCTTATAAAGGTGCCCAAGCCAAATTTTAACTCAGAGGAGGCTGAAGATTTTTGTCCAAAGGTGGATAAGTGGAGGAAAGTAACTAATTTATGTAGTTAGGTGTCGATTGGCTTATCACACTATGGGCAGCTTTTGAAATGTAAAGTGGGGCCGGTAAAGTCCCTTATCCTGATGAGCAGTGGAGAACTAACCACAACATGTTTGACATTTTTGCCAAAATAACGGTTTAAAGTCCCACCAGACCATCTTGAGATCACATTAAATGGTGAAGTGCAGAAGTTTGAGCAGGTGGGGATGTATCAGGGGTCACTCTAAAGGGGTGAAGTGGGAGGTGACAAGTTTTCTTTTTGGACTAGGGTGTGGTGAAGGGGGCTGAGGTCAGAGCTACACCTTTTGTATGGTAAAGCGTGGTAAACTCATGCAATTACTTGCTCGAGGGACAGAGTGCCTGGTTCCAGTATAAGCTTGAAGATGAACTAAGGCAGTGTCCCAGGTGTTTGTTGGCCTTTTTTAAATAATGTTGCGTGGTTCAAGGGAGTCCTAAAGAGGCTGCCAATGACTGGCGCTGGGCTGGAGCATACTGTGGCATTGAGGTCTCATCCCAGCAGATGTTGGGCTTGAGGAACCCAATGAGATTCGTGGTGGCATGAGACCTCATGTTTTAGAAGTCACAGGCCACTTTCTCTGCGAGGTCAAGTTATCTTTAACAGAGCGGTGGGCAGGTGATTTGATCCCCATATTCAGCAGCAAAGTATCACATTTAGTCACGAGTTAAAACTGTCTTGAAATGGCATACATTGGCGAGGAGCCATACCTTCAACAGCAGAAATATGTTCACCATCAGGGCCCATCCCTGGGGGTGATACTCCGGAAGTTTCATCTAGTTAAATAGGAATTCATCGCTTCTATTATTTGATCCTTGTTATCCTTGATTGCGACCCATTGGGATGTGGATAGGACCCCTAGTTGACAGAAGGTTTTGCGGGTGGGTTCAGGGCCAAAAGGAGGAGTAAAATCGGGATAATTACTTGTATCAAATTAATATTTTTTGTGTTAAATTTTGAGATGGATGTCTTGGAATAGTAATTAAGGGCATCAGCAGTGAAGTCAAGGGCTCCTTGCATCCAAATGCCACTACCATATTGTTGGTGAAGGCTATGGCACATGTGGGATGCTTCTGGACACTTTGAAACCCATGATTTGTTTATATATCAATCAAGGAGTGGGTAGAGGACTATATTAAACAGTATCGGGACTAAAGGTCCCCTTGGAAGAGCCCTTGTTCAACCAGAACTACCACCATGAAGTCCATTGGGTCCAGTATTTTTGCGTGCAGCTGGTCGAAGATTTAAGATCAACCTCCTAGCCTGAGATGGGATGTAGAGGCGGATTAGGGAGGCGTCAAGGTAGCGTTAATTCACTAAATCATATGCCTTTTCCATATCAAGTAGCGCCACAAAAATCTGAGGTTGGTGCGAGTTAATATAGAGAGTTGTGAGGAACTCATTGTAGTTGTTACATAGCAATCACCCTGGGATGAACTCAACGTAGGCTGAGTTGAGGCTGGGCGCTGCCCACTTTGTAACACGGTTCAATAGAGTTTGAAAATAATTTATGGTCAGTATTTAATCGTAATATTGGACGCCAGTTTGAGAAGTCCTCCCAGCCTGCTTTCTTATATGAGGTTTGTGATTGAGCTCCTCAAGTTGGTCAGCACACCCTTGCATCAAGAGGGTTGAGAATATTGGCTTGAGGGCCTCTGTGAATGCTACGGTGTCCACTAGTTAACCTCAAATGGGATAAAAATGGGCCTGGGGCATTTAGCATAAGGCCTTAGGGGAATTCAAAATATTTCATGTGATGTGAGTGGCGCAAGGAGTTTGCCATCCACTGAAGGGCAGCCACGCGGTACAGGAGCCCATTCTATGAAATTGTAATTAATAGTTAGGTTCACCCTGGAGACCTGAAATAGGGTTGTGTAGTATCAATGAATCTCAGGTGTAATTTCCTCTGTTGCAATTTTGAGATGAATGGACGATAGTCTTGGGACAGCCGAGAAGAAACCGATGAACACAGTATCATTTACAATTATTCAATTGCCTTGAGATGAGTCGATATTAGATATAACAAAACTTATTGGATATAATGAGTTTATTGGATCACCTCTATATAAGTCAATAAGGCGATGTTGATGTTTGACAAATACAAAGTAAATCGCCTACAAATAGGGCAACAGCAAATTAATAACAATAAGCAATTTTTAAGGAAAATGGCGGAATAGAATAACCCAAATAATGAGAAATAGTATCGCCTGCAGCTGATGTATATAAGAGAAATGGGCGATTGAGAGAGGGAGGTTTTAGTGAAAGATGAGTGGGACAGCGAAATGTAGCTGTACCTATAAAATAAATAAAAGAACTGCTCAGGTCAATTGCTCCTATTTTAAATATATTTTCAAGTGCATCTGAAGGACTGACAATCCTCACATTGTCCGTCTATTGTTCAGAGGGCTCAACCTGTTTGAATAGCCCGGCGGATCCTAGTGATACCATCCAAAATTATAACAGTGGTGCTCACTACAGGGGACCCATTGACCAACCACCCAACACTCTGGAACCACAGTCACCAACCATGCATTATTCAGGCCGTGTCATTGGGGAGTCTTCCTGGAACCCCATAACAGCTGGATATGAGGAACTCAAAGTTACCTTGGACGCAGTACTCAGAAAACAAGATGAACTCCTTAAGAACGTAACGCGGCCATGCAACAGCTTGATAGTACACTTAGTCAAATGTGAATTTTGGGACTACAAAACAAAGAAATTACTGAACAACAAAATGATACCACCCAGCAGCTGCAATATGCAGAACAAAGACTTTCTACTCCTTCTCATTTATCTCGCTGGGAGGAAGATGACTATCAAGAAGATGCATCCTACATAGGAGAAAACGCAGCTCAAAACTATGACAATCCTATTAATAGCACCAGATATTCTTATGAGTCAGAACATCACTTACCTCCAGTAATGGCTGTACCACCTACTACCGACAGTCATTCCACCCTAGAAGCAACGAATATCCCAGCTTCCACTAATCACACTCCTCATCAAGACTCTGCTTTCAGGTCTCATTCTGTTCCTCAATGCAAGCCTAATAACCGCAAACAAAAGGAGGAAATTAATGTTGAAAATATACCCCCATTTGACCGTAATGGGAATATACATGCGTTCTTTGGATGGTTTGAGTTTGCTGTGGAAGGAGCCTCTGATAAATGGAAGGCTAAGTTGCTAAGTATCTGCTCTGGATGTGGTAAACACCGATCAGGTCACCTGTTACCTCCCCAGTAGTTCTGTCCCCTATAAAGACATAAAGGACACCATACTCCGTTTGTTTTGAGGAAACTCAAAAATGTTGCAGCAGAAAGAGAAATTCTTAACCATTAGATTCCATCAAAATTAGACTTTCATTGAGTTCGCTGATTGATTCACAACAGAAGCCCATTTGCTGATTGAGCTGGTACTTAGTGGAAGCTGACGTGTGCATTGCCATGTCTGCTGCGGTGAAGCCATATTGTGAACTTTCTAACGTTATTTTGCCGCTTCTGGACAATGACGTACCTCTGCTTAAGATTGTACAGATTTTATGGCAGGTATCTCCTAACTTTCTGCCGCCAAATTTGGATCACAAGACTACCACTGCCACAGCACCTTCTTATTCTGGAGTATACTATCGTCTGCCTCCAGCTTCATTTAGTAATCCTCAGCCTTATTATAGCTCTGCGCCTCATCCTTGACCAGATTATAATTAACAGTTTGATCAACATCAATGGGCTAGCCATGAAAACTGCCAGCAACCTAGTTATTGACCTGGACCCAATTACGCCGACCATCAACAATAGGCTTACCAACCTAGAATTGGGTATAATGAGCGACCCCAACCCTTCTGGTCTGGACCTGCTTTTGATAACCCAGGATATGGTTCTTATGGGATCAACTGCTATGAATGCGGTCACCCTGGTCATTTGGCAAAATTCTGCCACAATCACCGAATGTATTACATACAACAAGACCAATACTACTAGGGAAAAGATGGAGCAGAGTAGAGACGGGGCCCTCTACCTCCGCGATACCCACTCAACATGTCCCTGAATCAATAGTAGTATATCCTGCGAAAGTTCCTCAGTTAGATGACGGAATTTTATACCAGCAGCCAGTTGTAGGAGTAAACGTAGTAACCCAAGCTCAAGCTAAGGCAGCGGCAAAAGAAGAGCCCCTCAATCAACCAAAGCCCTATGCCTGTCAAATGCTTGATCAAGGTCCTTGGACCAACTTGATTCAGCCACAGATGTGCCAACCTCTGAAAGGAGTAAACGTCGCCCTTCCAGTAGATACCATTGTCAGAGAATACCCCCAAGTCAGAGATGGGATTATGAATTTTCTTGGGAAAAGAGAACCCGTAAATGTTCACATATTAAACAGTCAATATTCTTCTTATTTTGAATGTACATACTGTGATATTTTTGTAGTGAAAAATAGAGTTTGCGCTATAATAGATACTGGTGCTCCAGTCAACATAGTTTCTACTAAGTTAATGCAAAGATTAACTTGAAACCTGATGTAGACCATCGCCTGGTTTATGGAACTGCTGGAACTGTAAGCACTGTCTCTGAGGGAGCTTATAGTGCGCTGCCTCTGCGCTTTGGGTCTATTTTTGTTATGGCTCTGGCGATTGAATTACCGAATGAACACTATGACATATTAATTGGGACCGCTTTTCTATGTCATTTTGGGGCTATCATTGATATGATGGAGGAGACCCTCAACATCTTGGGTCAGCGGATCCCAATATACTTTACTACTAGGGGAGTACCAAAGGATCTGGTACATATAAGTCATATCAACCTCGCCTACAGTGATGTGGTATGGCCTGTTTGCTACCATCGACTGAAGCGCAAAACTTGGGCCCTTCCTCAGCAAATTTATAAATATCAAGGGATACCTCTTTGAGCGGCAGGGCCCATATCCATCCCTTTCAGCCATCAGGTCTTAGTGAATACTGAGTTAGAGGTAGAAGTGATGAGTGGCTTATACGGGGAAGTTATTGGGCTCTATCATCAAACACGGTTAGAGCTGCTTGTGGCTTCAGGAATTATACTCCTGGGACATGGGGAGGTAAAGGTTTTGTTAGCAAACCTGCAGAGCGAACCAATACAAATCCGCCACCACCAAACTATAGCATATCTACATCTGATTCCCATAAACTTAGTCCACCAGATTCATGATTTTTGGATCATTGGATGAATTTTGTCTACTGACCAAGACATTGGCTGATGTACTAATGGTGGTTCCGCGGAGTAATTTGATGGGATTATCAGAAGAACAAAAATATCAAGCAATAGCTTTATTTCAGAAGTATAAGGGGATTTTTGCTGTTGATGATCATGATTTAGGGTGTGCTTGGGGGGTGGTCCATCGAGTAGCCACTGGCGATCATCCTCCTATAAGGTCTTGGCCAATCTTCTGTTCACGGGCAGCAGAAGATGTGATTACTGAGGAAATTGATTAGTTGATAGAGCAAGGGATGCTTGAACCATCTAAGAGCCTGTGGGCTTCACCTGTTCTAATTGTAAAAAAGAAGGATGGCACCAACCGGGTAGTAATAGAATATTGGAAGCTCAAAAGTATTAAAAAAAAGGATTCATACCCCTTACTAAGAATTGACAATGTTCTAGACTGATTAGGGGGTACCCACTACTTTTTCTGCGATGGGCTTAATATCAGGCTACTGGAAAATCGAGCTACCCTTGGTGGAACAGGCAAAAATGCACTGTGATCACCTCTAAAGGCCTTTTTCAACTGACACAGATGCCTCAAGACTGTGTGACGCTCCTGCTACTTTTCAGCGGGCCATGATTACTATTCTTGGCAACCTGAAACTGTCATGCGTTCTAGTATACCTCAATGATATTAAAGTTTTCTCTCAAACCTTTTTGGAGCACCTAGACCACCTTGAAGCAGTATTCCGCTGTCTAGCTGAGGCGAAAATAAAAATTAAACCTCAAAAGTGGAACTTTTTCAAAGATTAGCTAGAATACCTGGGTTTTGTGATAGATGCAACTGGGCTGCAGCCACAACCAGCTAAGGTGGAGGCCATTAGAAAGATGGCTACACCTAATAATAAGCGCGACATACAGATATTTCTGGGGATGGTCGTTTACTACTGACGCTTTATCCCTAATCTTAGCTGTAATGGGGCCCACTATTCAAGTTGTTAAAGAAAAATTCTGTGTTCAAGTGGACAGAACATCATCAATCCACTTTTGATGCACTCCATACAGCGTTGAGCAGTGCACTGGTGCTGCAATACCCAATCTTCAACCAAGAATTTATTGTTCAGTTGGATGCGTCCCTTTCCGCTGTTGGGGCAGTATTTTCTCAGAAAGATGATGAGGGAGAAGAACATTCTGTTGCTTTCTGTAGTCATAGTCTGAACTGTCATGAGAGTAACTATATTGTGACAAAGCAGGAGTGCTTAGCAGTAATCTACATGTATAAAAAATTCAGAGTCTATTTGCATGGAGTAAAGTTTAAAGTTGTAACCAATCATGCATCACTACGCTGGTTGCTTAATCTCAGAAGACCAGAAGGATGGTTGGCTCGATGGGCTCTCAAGTTACAGGCTTACAATTTTGAGATTCTCCATCATCTGGGAGTGAAGCATCAGAACGCGGGCTGTTTATCTCAGTTACCAACTATTGTAGTGACAGCGGACCTTAGTGATGTGATGTATGATAAGATACTCAGCAGAAAATATGATGACGAACAGCCTCAAGTAATCAAAATGTTAAATGAATTATGCACAAATACCTTCCAATGGAATGGAGAACTTTATAAACAAACCGGCAATTCTATGGTGAATTTCCTGCAGCCCTCCGCATGGCCAGGAATCATTATGAGCGCTCACAGGGCGGTCAAGAATGGTGGCATGCGTAAGACTATGGAGTTGTTACGCCCACAGTACTATTGGGAAAGTATGAGTTTTGATGTGCTCAAAACTATTTCCTGTTGCTATCAGTGCCAAGTGGAGAAGCCGTTCCATCATATGACATCATATTAGTTAGTGAAACCACATTTCGCTTGGCATATGGTCTCCCTCAATGTCATTGGCCCCTTGCCCACAGGAGCCACCATTGTAAGTGCATTCTAGTAGCTATCAACCACTTGACCCGGTGGGTTGAAGCTAAGGTGATATGAGATCTGGAGGCAGTTACAGTGGCTAAATTTGTGCTGGATGCATTATTCAGCAGCATGGTTGCCCTAAGTTTAATCTCACTGATAATGGCACCAACTTCATATTGCACATACTTCCCAAAGTTGAATGAGCTTATGGGGATCCGTGGAGTTCTGACAACCCCATACCACCCTGAGTTTAATGGAATGTTCAAAAGAGTAAATGGAACTTGGTGAACATACTCTGAAAATTAGTAACGGATCACCCTTCTGATTGGAACTCTCTCCTTTCCACCGCTGTGTTTGCTTACAACTTTAGTTACCATTCTGCCATGGGAAAGAGCCCCTTCTAATTACTATATGGCTGACACCTGGCTCTTTTGGCGTTACTTTATGCGTGTGTAGAAGACACTGGCAGATTAGAACCCCACCGCTATTTGACTAACCTTGCAAACATTCTGATCAAGCTACAAACCAAAGCATATTCCTTCAGCTTGGCTAAGAAGATTAAGAATCAGGCAGCTGATCAGGCATGCCATAGTGGGTTGGTGCCATTCAAGGAAGGCGATATGGTTCTATTTCATGATCAGCATGGATTCGGGTGGAAGCATAAACTTGCTATTATTTGGATAGGTCCATTTGAAATAATAGAGAAGACTGGAGTTGACGCGTATACTATTAAGGATCCTACAAGTGGTCATATCATTAACTGAGTACACGCGAAGTTCCTCAGACCTTATAAACAATAGGATCCTATTGTTCAGTCAAGGAGGGGGTAATGTCGCGATTTTGAGATGACTGGATGATAGTATTGGGACAGCCAAGTGGAAACCGCCAAACACAGTATCAGTTACAAATATTCAATTGCCTTGAGATGAGGCAATATTGGTATATAACGAGTCTTATTGGATATAATGAGTTTATTGGATCGCCTCTATATAAGGTGATAAGGCAATATTGATGTTTGATGAATACAAAGTAAATTGCCTACAAATAGGGTGATGGCGGATTAAGAATAATAAGCAAAATTTGAGGATAATCGGCGGAATAGAATAACCCAAGTAATGAGAAATAGTATCGCCTTAAGTTGATGTACATATGCGAAATGGGCGATTGAGAGAAGGAGGTTTTTAGTGAAAGATGAGTGAGAAAGCGATATGTAGCTGTATTTATAAAATAGATAAAAGAATTAGTCGGGGCAATTGCTCCTATTTTTAAATATATTTTCAAGTGCGTCTGAAGGACTGACGATCCTCACATTGTCCATCCATTGTTCAGAGGGCTTAACCTATGTAAATAGCCCAGCGGATCCTAGTAGTACCATCCAAAAATATAACATCATCCATGTCCATAGTTGATTTGTCTCTCACCTTCAGGGTTGCGATTTCCTGTGCCTTTGACCAGGTCTAATGTCTCTGGTAGGAAGAATCAGTTTGGACGTTCCCACTGTGTGTAGTATTGTGAGGACGTGAGGATCATCACCCATTCCTCTTAGGAAGTGAGTTTGAGGCAGTACGCCTCCTGGGAAGCTTCCCAAGCTTCCAACTATTAGTGAAAGTCGTAGGCTACCAGTATCTTTTTGGGCGCCTAATTCTAGGTTTTGGCAAGGCTGACCTTGATAAAAGATGCAGTCATCTAGGCTTTCACGCAGTTGATGGCAAACTCAATATCCCTGACTTTTACCCCTTCAATTATCATGGGGTGTGCAATGGGTTGATAATTTAGATACTGGTTCTGTGGATGGACCAAAAAGCTCTTCATGTGCAACTCAGTTGTTCAGGGTCGCCATGGCATCTTAGGCCAAAATAAATTCAATAGTCTGAGGCTGGTCATGAGGACCACTGTTAGGGATCTATGGTCACTGTCAGGCTATTGCTCATCATGAGAGTGGAGATTTAACCAACCAGTTTGGGTCTGATCAAGGTCAAGTTGATTCAGGGCGCATATTAAAAGTTCCGCTTTTTGTACCAGACCTGAGTCATGCAGCAAAGGCCAGATGTGGAGGATAAGAGCATCAGTAAATATGCATATCTGGAAGAAGTCTTATAGTCAGGATGTACCCAAACAATCCTTCCTGTCTGGGGTGATGGTTTCAGGACGTAGATAAGGTGTGGTGTTGAATTCGCCCATTAGCACCATGATGTGGGAAAGCTGGAGGCGTGTGAGTTATCCAATAGCTGGTCCTACTTTTGGACTGCATTCAGAAAAGTAAATGCTCACGGCGAATAAAAAGAATTTGGAGGTGGACAACTTGGCCATTATTAGGCGGTCATCTAGGGGTTTCAAAAAGTGGTGGACTTTCACCTGTGATTCAGGATAATGAAAGCTGCATAGTTCATCCAATAAGATTTACTCCAGAATGTTTGTTTGATGCCTCTATTTCCAAGAGGCGACTTGGGGCTCATGATTGCTGCTATATCCATGTGAATCACCCTGATGGTGCAGAGTAGGCGACTTTAACTTGTAATCAAATAGCTCATTGGCATTTATGAAATGTAGGGTTAGTGTTCCTTTTTGGGGCCTCATAGGTTGCCACTACCATACACGGAGAGGTTATTAGCGCTTATACTGCATCTATAGGGCTGCTCATTTTAAGTCTCTGAGCTTGACTCTTAGCAGCGTTCTGATCGGAGTGGTGAGGGGGTGGGGTAAATCTGGGTTGTGGGGGTCAAGGATCCGGTTATCCAACTAAGTATACCCCATGCTTGTTCTCTAGGATGGGCCCCTCAGGAGCTCCCCCAGGCTCTTCCATCTGTTATCTGTCTGAGCTGTATGAAACCATATCCACCTCATCCAGTTCTGAGAAGGAGGTCTGAGAAGCAATATGAGCGTTTGGGGGGCAAGTTGTGTTGTGACGTCTTCTTTGAGCAAAGGGGCTCCAAGTGTCATCCATCAGTGGGGGCATTTGTTGCCTGGGATTTGCAGGTAGCTCCGACTAAGTTGTTAGGGAACAAATAATTGGGGTTATGTTCATTAGGTAAGTCTCAACCAGAACTGGTGAGAGTTCAAGGGCTGTGCTTGGTTTGCGCTAGTAGAGGGGGTGGTATAAAGGTGGTGTTCATACTGAGAGAAGAGCTATGTCTTCAAGGGGTATTGTTTGCCAGTTGGCTTCACATTTTTGACCAATTTGCTGTGGGCGTTAGGATACAGCGCCTCTAATGATAACCACTGGGTCAGTTAAGTGATTGCTGCTGCCGCTGCATGAGGCCTCTTCCAGCCCACAGTATGGAGCTGTTTGTTGGTTGACAAGGATTAATCCAAATGATACAGTGTTGTAAAGGTGACCCAGGGCGTTGCACCACGAGCAATGGGACCATTCTCGCTCGGGATACATGAAGAAGATCTCAGGGAAAAGTCTTATGACCATAACATTTGGAATGATATCTATGTTCTGGAACGCCTTGGGCTTTAGAGTAGAGGATGCTCTGGTTACATGAGCCTAAAAAAGTTGGAACTTAGTATGCTATCATGCTGAAGTCCACTGTTAAGACTGATCTAATTTCCATAAGCTCTCAATGGAGAATAAGTTTTAATGATTTTAATGTCAACCGTAGTCAGCAGATTCAAGAAGGTCACACAATAGTCCCTCTTAAGGTTTGATCTAGCTATGGTGATGCGTAGGGACCCATATGAGATGACAATGTTGGTGACCATGGCTTTGTCTGCATCTGATGAGTTTTTGAAAACTACATCATTTTAATGGCCTTCCACCACTTTGTAAATGGTGTGGTTGACAGGGAAGGCCTCTTCTTTTCCACCAGAAAGCTAAAGTAATCCTGGGAGTATAACTAGATGAGTTGTAGCCACAATATAAAATTGCATGGGCCAAAGTGGAGCAATGGAGATTTCATTGGGCTCTTGTCTCAGCCCAAATCCTCTTAAACTCTGCCACAAATGCAGCTTCGTGTGATCAGTAGAGGTTGAAGCAGGTATTAGGCACTTCTGCCAGGCTCCAGTGTCGTTTTTGGCCTACTTGTTTTGGGTCTTTACTGACAGTGCAGACGCTGCTTGGTGGGAACTGCGGATGTAGTTGCTGGGTTCCAATGGGCCTTTTCCTTGTTAGGGTCAATCACCTTTCACTTTGTGGGCTGGTGCAATATACAAAAGCGCCACATTCTCCTTAGATTTCGCAGCAGTCATCTTTTGTGTTAACACCTCAGGACCCCAGGTCATAGTGGATGGGTTGTTAAAATTCCCATTGGATTGATTGGCCGAAAGTAAATAGGCTCAGGCTTATCATCAAACCAACAATGAAATAGTGGTCACTAGAGTAATTAAATTTTTTTTGTGTGGTCTTGGCAATTGGCTCAATATTTGGCTTGTTCCAGTGAGCAAAGTTTTTCAGTGTGGTGAATACAGTTATCTAACCGCCCATATTTTCAATTCTGCCATGCTTTGACAGTCAGTATTTAATAGATTAAAGGATGGATGAAACATCTCTCTTCTATGGGTGAATACCATGATGTTTTTTTTTACCACCAGTACTTATTGGATGGGTGAGACACTTCATTAAATATCCTCCAACCCTATTTCATAGTCAAGGTGGGGTCAAGTAAGGTGGGTGCATTGGATGTAAAAACTTAAATGAGTACACTTGTATTATCATGCAGTATAGTGTCATCTGCCTTGACAGCTGCTGATTAGGACCAGATGTTAAGGTGGATCCTCACACTGGCAACCTGTGGTTGCTATAAGGTCTAAGTTGTGTTCTAGCCTTTTCCGCCAAAAAAGTGTGTTCTTTGGCAGGGTCTGCCGTCATATTATACTGTTAGTTAGCTATCATAAGTATCTAGTTTTCTAGTATATTGTGATTTTCAAAAAAAGATTATAGTAGAAAAAAAAGTTCTTACACTTCTGCCCTTATTGGACTATCTGGTGGGGATCTGAGTACATTAGGGTTGAAAATGGTGATGTGAGTTCAGAATTAGTGATCTATGCTTCTTCTTTTTTAGTAATTTCTGAAATCGCAGTTGGGCTGAAAGAAATTAGCTATATACAAACTTTTTAGTAAAAGAATAAACAAATAAAGGGCAATAGTTTTTCATATATGTTTTCAACTATTTTATAGATTCCTTTTTAGGAATGATAGTTACCAAAAAAAAGTTTATTGTGCAATTATTATATTGCTATTCTGAGGACCTGTATATCTATAATAATATAAAATGATTTCCCTAATTAAGAGAAATTAAAACAAACCCATTATATACATGACTTTAGAAATACAAAAAAAGCTGCAAGCACCATATAGAAGAATAAGGCACAAGTTTAACACGGTTTAAGTTAATTTATAGTTTAACATGAAAGAACATCAGATGCATACAACTCTATGCTCTTTTAGATTCTAGTATCACCTAAGTCTTTGATCAACAGTTGTTTAAAAACTGAGGGAAAATATCTGTCTTGGAATGATAGATAACATCAGCTAGATGATAAGGGTAAGGCTCTTTATCTCATATAGATTTTTTCTTAGCATAATTATTATAGTTAAATTTAATGTTTTCTATGAATCTTAAATAATTATATAGCAGACGGACTTTTCTTTTTCGTTGCAAACACTTTTGCAACCAATTCAATTCAAGACTAAATCTAGTTTGATAATCTCATAGAGGGGATTAGTCTGCGCCCATGTCTGGGAGCAGTTGGGCAAGCAAGGCAAGAGGAGCAGGCAGAAGGCCCACGGCCTCTAATGTTTGAGAACGCCCCAGAGAATCTGGCAGAATAGAAAAAAATCTAAAAAAACTGGCGGTCACAATTTCCCTGGAGATACTCGCGTGGCAAGCACGATGCAACCAGTACATCAACACGCCACATTCCCAGCCACTTTTGTTGGTGGAATTCAGAGTCCGTGTGTAACTGAACATCCAAAAAACAGCCCTATGGGAAAAATTTTGTGAAGATGTACACAAAATTTTACTGACT